>WAAG01001108.1:7169-29452 GCA_013390105.1 Tichodroma muraria
AAGAAAAAGAAAAAGAACAAGAAAAAGAAAAACAAGAAAAAGAAAAAGGAAAAAGAAGTAAAAGGAAAAAGAAGTAAAAGGAAAAAGAAAAAGAAAAAGAAAAAGAAAAAGAAAAAGAAAAAGAAAAAGAAAAAGGGAAAAAGAAAAAAAGAAAAAGGAAGTAAAGGGAAAAAAATCAAGAAGAAAAAAATCAAAAAGAAAAAAAATTAAAAAGCAAAAAAAGTGCAACTTGTCATAAGTTCAGAAGAATGTAGTGATGTTTGCAAAATCTGTAATAATTACAGCTCTTCAGTTAATTTGTGCCATTACAAAAAGGAAGAAAATGTTTGACACTCATAATGTCTCTTCCAAAGAGCTTCCCCACCAGCATGTCCTCCCAAGCAGGTAACCAGCTTGACAGGTCGAGGAAGCTCTTGCACTTCTCGTGATGATGACGTGCTCTCAGTAGCCCGTGCATCCTGAGCCAGGAGCAGACAGAGGAGATGTCACCTCTGGGGATGGTGGCAGAAATAGCCATTTGCGTGTAGGGTTTTGTTCTTATCGGCAGGAGAAGGCCTTTGAGGAATAAAGCCTAGGTTACACAAAAGCATAAAAGCAGAACTCCTTTTTTCTTGTCTGCAGGCATTTCCATTATAAAAGTTAGGGCCTGCTGCTCACAGAGTTTTCTGTGTAAATGAAGGTCTGCCCTCGCGCCACTGCGGCAGAAGAAAGGAGTCTCAAAGCAGAAGCTGGCACACACTGGTGTGAAAAGTTCCTCACAAAGGCCATGTGGATAGCAAAAGACGTGCAAGGCTGGTTCCTCCCATGCATGCCCCCCCTCCCCCAACACGGGGTGCTGAGCTTTGCCCTGGGCAGCTGTGACCACATTCCCGTTGCGGAGGCACACAGCAGCGCCAGTCGTGTGATGCCCCAGTCAGAGCAGCAAATGTGTGATGAATGGCATGGCCTTTGTGTGACAGCAGCCAGCCTACCCACAGCACAGTGCACTTCCTGCACCCAGCTCTTCAATGCGCCCCCAGGGACACTGCAGACTGCACCTGCAATTGCACTGCATTGCAAACAAGTAAATACAGACATGGAATTTTCTTTTGTGAGCTTCTGTCTCTTCCCTCGTTTCAAAGCTTTCTTACCCACTAATAGTTGATGTCTTGCTGTCTACTTCTCAAAAGCCAGGAAAGAGTAAATTTAGATTCTCTCAGGGATAGACTTAGAATGAGAACATGCACAGTACTTCAGGGGAAAGAAGAAAAAATCTTTTCTGGCTCACATAAAATTAGACTTTTTAGTTAAATACAAATTCTCTGCAGTTATTATTGTCTGGTATTTCAGCTGACTCAGCTACTGTCTATAAACACAACTGTTACTGAAGGATGCTCAGTCTGTAGAATAGTCAATTTAAAAAAAAAATGTTTAATTCCTGCAAAACCACGATCAGAAACATAGCAGCACTTATCAGAACCTAAGGGAGGAAGCGAAGCAGTGACTTACTGCCAAAAAACTTCACAGACAGGCAGTAAGTTACCAAGTTCCGCTTCCTTCACTGGAAGAAGGAAACCTAATGCATATCATACAATTTGAAGAACAGGACAATAGGCAAGTGTTCCTCAGCTAATCCTGAGCAAACTCCAAGGTGTCTCTTCATGGCACAAACCAAGAGGTAAAGGACATCAATCTACACTAATTAGAAACACAGAGGAGAGGAACCCCCTTGGCTCTTGTTTTCTACTTCTACCAGAGCTGCTTGATGGTTATGACACTAGGCTAGAACAAGCAGGAGGGAACTAAAAAATCCATCCATCCATAACCTTTGAAAATGAGCTCAGGAGTCTTTGAGTGAGTGGGTATTGTTTGATTCATGCCAAAGAATGAAGTGCATCTGCAAGGAAAAATTAACTATCCTTCTCTTCTCTATGACTACATGTCACCAGGATCTTTTTGAAGGTCATTTGAGACATGAATCTAGCTTCTCAGAAGAAATTTTTTTCTTCTTTAGCTGTAAAACAGTATTGGACAGCTCAGCGATGTGATCAATATATTTCAGATGTTTCCTGAAGTTGAATCACCTGACTCATGTAGGAGGGCAGTATATAATGATGCTGTTTTGCTTTACAGCTCAAAAAGACAGGCAAGGATGATACACTGTCTTTAGGAATCGTGACATGATTGATACATACCCATATTCCCAAGTGTAATAGTACAAAATAAAGCCACAAGGAAGCAAACTCTGATCACAGTGTGCCATTAGCACAGGAGTAGAGCCGGCTGCATTCCTGCTTTGCCAATGCAGGAAAGACTGGCTAACACACCAGTGGGCACATTGCTACTTAGCTAACATAAATGAACCCTGCAAAGCTGCCATTAAATAAAAGAAAAAAAAACCCTCACAACTAAACAGTCTGTCAAAGTACTCTCCAGAGAAGAGGAATACTGAGGCAATGTCAGCCTGGTTGCCATCAGGCATGGCTTGATGTTTGTGGAGAGTGACATTGTGAAATGCTCCTGAGAAATCTCCCTTTGGCATGGGGGAGAGTTTTCACGTTTACCCTAGAACTACTTACTGAGCTATTTGCACTCATTGCCACAAGAGTTTCTGTCAAGAGTACAGCTGGGAGCTCTGGCAGGAAAATGTTTCTTACACTGCCATTCACTAAGAAATACATGATACAAGCAATCCAACTTTTCTGGGTTGTTTTAACCATAATGTAAACTTTATCCAGCTTGAAAACACAGAGATGCTCTGGATGAAAAAAGAAATGTTAGTGAGACCACAGAGGAGCCAAAAACAGTGTCAGGAGAAACATGGACTCCTTTTGCCCTTTTGCATAGCAAGTATGAGTAAGTGCTTCAAGGAGTTTTCTGTCTTCTGCAATTCCATATTGCAACAAAAATGGAGATACAAATATTTTGGTGATGTGGAGGAAGAAAAAATACTTTGGTGAGGATGAGGAAGAAAGAGGTAGGTGGGTTGGTTGCTTGTTTGATGTTTAAAAAGAATAAAATAACTTTTCAAATAAAAATCTTGGTTACAAGATGAAAGGTACATTTCCAGAAACATCAGCTTTTTAGAGGCAAATTATCTAAAGCTTGGTTTACATATATTTTAATGCTCACAAAGTAGAACAACATTATTAATAATAAGTAGACAAAGTAACTGTTGAGTGGTGTTTGACAAGATGAACTGATCAACCCTGTCACGCTGTTGAAAAGATACTTGTGCCTTGCTTTCCTAGACTTGTAGGTAGCTCTTTTTTCAGAAATAGGTGTTTCTAATACCATATGTTTAAAGAATCATAGCCTAGTTGAAGAGCTACTTAAATGTTTCTGCTCCACTAGGTCATGCTGGATTGTTGCTTGTCTCCACAAAATTCCATTCTCCAAATGGCAAAACTTCCCATGCCTTTGGATGCCGAGTTGGGCTTTCAGATCAAATTGCCTGTTTTCTGCAAAATTATTCTGAAGGGGGAGGAACATGGCTGGGCATGTTAGATAAAACCTTGCATTATTATGCTCTCTCTCCTTCACTGTTCTTTTACTTTAAGCAACAAAATAATCTACAAAGTATGCTTTCTGTTAATTAAGACAAGGATTTTGGCTTTGCTAACCTCCTTACTTCATTTACATGACCTATTGAGAGTTGCCCTGATGATACCAATCACATACTGCCTTGTTGACAATCTGATTTCTGCTCGAGTAATGCACTCAGATTGTAAAAACTCTAGGTCTCAGTTGTCTAGCACAAAATTCAATTCCACCTGCAAGTTATTCACCGACCAGAGTGCTTCATCAACTCAAGGCATTAGTTAACTTCATACTTATTGCCCTAGTGCAGAGGCATCAGGTGACTGCTATTTTGAAGCACTCATCCCAAACTCTGGCTGCACAAATCACATGCCCACTGCACATGCAGTCTGGATTTTAAAAGGTAAAAGCAATGGGGTATATTTGCAGCTCTATAATGGTGGGAATTAAAAGCATAAATCCTCTCATGGTGTACAGGAGGTTTGTCCCGTAGCTGCTGTTAAGTGTGTGAAAAATTTGAACTAATCAGGCCATCACTAAGAGGTACAATTTGCAGGGGGGCCACTCAGTATAAAACATATTAGGACTTCTCAGGTTCATTCTCTCTTCTATGCATTTTAGACTTTTTGCCTTACTTTGACCCTATCAAGCTATTTAAAGGATGTTAAGCGCTTTGTTCCCTTCAATTCGCAGTCCATAGCTCCCATCCTCTCTTTTATCTCTGAAGAAAAGGACAAGAAAAAAGAAAAAAGGTGGGGAAGAAAGCCTCTCTGTCCTTGTTACAATTATATGGCCAATGCTAATGCTTTTTACAGAAGTGTCTCACCTGGGATGTTTTACTCATTCCCCTTCGACTGATGGTTATTAAAGGTCTTTGGAGATAGTTTTGTTTCATCCTTCTGTTCTAGTTTAGCAAGGGTGATGACATTCCAACTGAAATGTCTGCAGGCTTGTTAGCAAAACCCTGTCACTGGGAGGGATCAAAGTGTTTTTGTGCTGAGTCCCTGGGGCACTGATCCTGGCAATACAGATGGACTCAGATGCAGCCTCCACATGGTTTAACATGACAAGCAGCTGGATCCTCAAGCCAACAGACAGAGAGTTGTTTTCTCAGGATGAATAGTGTTTCTCAAAACCAAGGGGTGAAATGAGCACCACTGCCAGAAAACCTGAATTTATTTTGGGATATAGGGGAAAATATTACTTCTTTCATCTTACTGAGAAGAAACTGTTTCTTCTCTCTGCAAAAACCACAGAATAAGGATCTGAGCAAACTCATCAATGCACATCAAATTTTTTAACAGCAGGGGAGTTGAGAACAATTCACTTTCATGAGGCCAGTCTTCTGTGTTAATAAGTAATGGTTTTAAGCTGAAAATATGCCCACATTGACTGTCAAATGTGTGTATAATCTTTGCAGTCTAGCTGGAAGATGATCTACAAACACAAGCTGGCTGTACATCCATAATCAAATAATTGACTGGCTGACAACTGAGACCAGTATTTGGCTTGATGCCCCTGACTAGACAGGAAATGGCATCTCCTGCATCTTGATAAAGCAGATGTCACTTGGTCCCTACAGCAAAATACACGGCACCAGGGGCATCTTTAGTAAAGGTTTCTTCCAACACATGCAGTAGTGGTCAGTAAAAAAAAAAATCCTTCTGCAGTTTTATTAGGCACTAGCTCTTAACAGGCTAAATATTTAGGGGAAAAATTATGCAACAGATATATCTTCATAGCTGGCTACTTCTGTTGCACTGCTTATTTCCCAAACTGGTGTTCCTGCTCTCATTTAGGTTGCGTCCCTCCCTGAGGACACACTCCCTTCTGCACAGAAGCACAGCACATTCTCAGGAAAGCAGGGATACGGCAAAGGCTCATGAGTTTCAGGGTGACTCTTGAGTTAAGTACAGCTTGGTAGTTTTGAGCTAGTTGTTTTGCTGTCTGTCTTGGTTTCCACTATTTTAACCTACAAGGTTTCATTCTTTTTGTGGTTTGCCAGTACAGAAATAGTAACTGTGACTGCAGTTAGTAAATAGTATATGATTGATGTTTTCCAGTTTGAATATGTGCCTTTCTTTGGCAGTTTACTCCACTGACATGGTCTAAGCTTAAATCCCTAAGTCACCTCACATGCTGTTTATTTTGCTGCCCAGCACTTCAGAAAGTCTTGTGGAAGGTAGTCAGCTTCTCTGGGGGCAGCCAGAAATGTGGAGGAAGCAATGTGCAATATGTGCAAGCACCAGCCTCTTGTTTTCCCATGATTGCTTTTCAGTTGGTTTAATTCCCTGGACCAGCATACCTCAAAATCACACAAATACCACCAAAGAAGAGACAAGATGAAGAAGAAACAGGGGTCAACGGCAATCCCAGATGGCAGCTGCCTCTGTGAATGTGAGATCGGGATCCCAGCAGACCTCTATTTATAGTCTTTCCCAGAGGGGAGGGGAGGTAGTTTAGTTCTTGCCTTCTGGAAGAAATAAGAGCATTGCCATCTTGCCAGAGATCAGTGCTGCCAGTCTATTTTGCCAAGAAGCATTTGGGACTGCAGAGTAAGTACTCCCTTGATAAAATATGAGGAATTTGTATTACTGGATTACTCCGCAAATCTAATATATGTTCTGTCCATGACAGCAGCCAGCACAGGTTCTTCAGAGACTGAAGTCCTGATAATAAACAATTTTGCAGCCAATAGAATTGTGAAAGCCTGTATGCAGACAAATCCCTGCAGTTTTCACATTCAGTTTGCGCAAGTTAAAACTGAGAGTTGACCATAGGATTTGGCCTAGAAGAAAATGTCGAGTCCCTGTTACCCTCAGAGGTTATGCAACTAACAAAGAGTGAAAACACAGAAGCAGTCCTAGAGTATTCTTCACAGTAACAAAGGACTTCCCTGAAAGGACACAGCCTTTAGTTTATATTTACAGGGAAGGCGGGTACATGTTCCTGTGACTGTTTTTTCTCTTCCCACTCCAAGTTTTACCTGAAAACATCTTTCCAGGATGAGTGCTGCAGGATTCCAGATGTAAAACAGAACCCCTTTGTGATCCATCAGGTTGGTTACAGCATTTGGTATGCTGTAAGGACAGCTGAACTGAACTTAAGGAGGCAAAAATCAATTCATAAACAATGTTTAGATTTGAAAACTGTCCAAATGTTTACCGCTTGGATGAAGATAATTGTACTTGCATGCATTTCTGAAATCTATGGCCGGGGTGAAAACAGGTATCATTCAATAACTCATCTCTTAACAGTAGCTGTAAATATACTGGTTGATCTATAGAGATGGCTTGGATTTTTTTGTGTGTGTGTTCTTTCCTCCACTAGTTCTTCATTGCCCCCATTTTCTTTTACTTTCCCCACCTCCCTGGAATTAGTTTTAATTTGCAAAATCCCTGTAGTACAAGAATGCCATACACGTATACTGCAGCCACTTAGGACCCCATATGAGAAGTAGAAAAGATCCAAAGTTGTTATAAGCATTAAGATATTAAGAATTAAGACTTATAAGCATTAAGACAAGCAACAACAAACACTGCAAGGACTGCTTTAGAAGTTGGAGGCAAGATGTAAGGGGTTTTTCTTCTGGATCAATGGGAGTGATAGAGTTTTCTGGGCATGTCATTGGACTAGACAATTATTTAGGCATAGACTGTAATCAAGGGTTATATATAACTCACTTCTGCCAGGCCTGAAACAACACTAAGCATTCGAAATATTTAATGAAGATGTGATTCCTTAGTAAATGAAGTTGATCCAAGTCAGCTGTGCCCCAGCCCAGCATCGCATCCAGCTGCTCTGCCCCCAGTGGTGATCTTGACCACTCTCTTGCACCAGGATTGATACCCACACTGCTGCATGAATAGCTTGCTTGGGGAGATGAAACTAACTGTATAAAACTAAAGAAAAAAGCTTCAGAAGTATTCAGTTAGTTCAGATCTCATGCCATGACCTTACAAGCAGCAGCAAAAAAAGAAGGGAGGAAATATACAATTAGGGTCAGAAGAGATGGCAGAATCAGAGCAGCTCTGTTTTGGACTGGCTTATGCTGCATAACATTAGATTCTTGCTCTTTTCAGGGCCTACTCTTACACTGCTTTTGGGGGCAGAGAGACTTCAACATACATCAGAGTCCCCACACCTCAACATATTAGGGTCTCCTCATGCCTCCAAATGCAAACAAATGTATACCTTGAAGGAAAGGTCTGACTCAGACTCTAAAAACAGGCTTCTGATAACATTGAGAAGAGTATAAGGTTTTGTGCTGGTTTGTACCCCCAGTCCTGGAGGAGAGGTGTGTTGGGAGATACAGAAGGGCAACTGCACTGGTTTTTCCTGGGCACCCTTAATCCTGCAGTTCCCCTTACTTGCATTTACCTATCACCCTGGGGATACTTCATTAATGTATAAATGTATTTATAAATTCTCTTCATTACTGTTTCTGACCCCTCCATTATAACAATTTTCATCCCATGATCTGTAGAGACCTGCTGGTTTATATCACTTAATGATAGCCCACAAAGCAAATGTGGGCTCTAGGGTTTAAGTCACCATAAACTTGTCTTGCCACTACACAATTACAGGGGCAGGAGATCTGTCTTCCCACTTGGGCTTCTCATTTCCACCCTCATACAATTTTATCTTTTGATGGGATGCAGGAAAGGAGGTAATGCAGAGGTAGGACTGGAAGGCTGAGCATGGCACAGCTTCATCTGGCTGTGGTACTGTTCTTACACTGCCTGAAAGCAAACATAAAATAATAGACTGAGAAACTGGGGATATTGCTGTAGGCTAAAATTTGCCAAGGATCTCCTGTTCCTCTAAAACATTTTCTGTGGGTTCACAGAATAGAGGAGGCTGTAACACCATGGCATTACAATATCCCGTGTGTATCAGGGCTGCTTCAAAGAGGAGAACAACTGCCATCTGACACAATGCAATCAGACCTCTGGCCCCTTCTCCATGCCTTTGGGATTTAAAGTCTTTTTTTTTTTTAACCTTCAGTTCTCCTGCAAACCTAATCTATCTCTTATTCTACACAAGCATGTAAAGGTTAAACTCGAGTTACACAAAGTTCATAGCAAGGCAAGCATCTATTATTGCTTCTAAGCACCAACAGTCAACTTGTTTCTTTACTATCCTCATGTTAACATTTCAACCTTGTCTAACACAAAAAGGGTTCTGCAAGAGAGCACAAAGCACATGGTGGAAGCCATATGCTGAAGTCAGTCACTCTGCTTGCCTCTTGAACAGTGTGTGGAGGTACAAGCAAAATGTTTCATCTTCATGTATTAACCTGATTTGCCAGTGGTACAACTGGTACAATGTGGGAAAAAAATATTTGGGAGAGGAGGGGAAATACAAGGATGCAGTCCTGAGCTGCTCCTGTCTAATCTGCCAGTTGATGAACATTGATTGTGCAGTGCTGGACTACTGCCTGCAGACTGCCCAAATCCTGGATTAAACAATCATGCACTGAACTGCTGACTCCACTACATTCCTGTGCAGCGCAGTGCCACAGATATCCATCCTGTTGTCACTTCTGTTTAATAGTAAAAGCTCGCTCTACTTTGTATTGTGCTACATGCAAAACCAACAACAGTGAAAGAACATTGTGGGTGCAAAGTCAACTGTTCAAAGGTTAGGAAATGGCAGGTTTAAGATTTTCTGTTCCCCTTCCACTTACAACATAGCTTTTCATTATAAGGCCACATACTGTTTTTTCTGATTAAACCCTTTGCCTTACTCAGTGCAATGGATGGTGCCAATGCACAGCTGTGCAGTGTATTGTTTCATTCCCTCCACCTACCATCTAGTTCCAACCTCTGCTTAACTGTACAGCAACCAAATCCCTTCCCTCTGCATAAAATAATTTATCTCTTCATGGACTCTCCTGTGGTGCTTCTCAATATGCCACCTGAATGCTTCAGAAGCAAAAGTTAATTTATCTTTAAATTAGAGAGTTTATATTCCCTCCATTTGAAAGATGGGAAACTGATGAAGTGAGACTGCACTTACAAAACACAGCAACCCACCAGAATGTACCCTCTCACCCCATTTCCTCCACTCACTCATTCATGCACCCCAGCTTGAGCATGCACCTCTCCCGGGGTGTGCAGGCAGGTGTGGGGGTCTACCCCCAAAAAGGGGGGTGTGAGAAGGGAGGCAGGTACCTTCACTTCAGCCCTCTCATGTGGTGCTGCACAACACAGCACATGCAGCCACCACTGCCAAGCATCCCCGGCTTATACATTAACCAGTGAGATGAATTGGAAAAGCCGTCATATATTTCTCAGGAATCACGCAAACAGATTTTCAGAGAACTTTTACTTCAGTACTGTCAAATTTGACCACTCTTGATCTTATGTGCAACCATAGATCAGCATTTTGGTGTGGGGTTGTAAAATCTCCAAGATCTTCAGTCAGGGAATTAAAGAGCACAGTCCAACCCTGTCTGTCTGCTCCTATATTTAGTCCTGTATTTTTTCCAAATGGAGGAGTGTCTGCATACAAAACATAGAATCTTTAGAGTGGATCAGACACTTCTCAGTAACTTGGAGCCTACAAAACAGCCATTATGAACAATAGGTCCATTATTCTCACAATGGAGAAGGGGCTTGTGCAGAAGAGCTGTGCAGCCCTGTCACAGCAAGATGTAAATCCCCCCAAGCAGCACCCTGGCCTCAGCAGCACACATTATTGGTGTTGTGGAGCCAGAACCACTACCACCAACACTGTGTCTCACAGCAAACAGGTCTCAGTAATAACTTGCCCATTTGGTAACTAAATCAGCAGCAAAACCTACACACTTCCTCTGGGGAGGTGTCATAGATGTTTTCTTGCTGCTTGAGACACAGAAATGTGTATCCCCCCCCCAGGCAAGGATGCCCTTCCCATGTGTCCTCAAAGCCATGTACACTCCTTTGCTCCCCCAGGGCTCACCCCTTTTAATGCCATCCTGTTCAACTATACTTGAGCCTGAGTCTTCTCCATGCTGTCTGTTTTTAATAGCAGAGCATAAATAAAAAGCATCTGTTTAGTTACTCATAGTAGAACTTTTTTTTTCACACATTTCACAGGCCTTTCATTAGTATGTCTGTTTCACAATGATTACTTCGTTCACCCCAAGGACATGGAAGACGCTTCTTCCCTTTCAGATCTTTGATTATCTTTTATTCTTTTTCTGTTTTGCCTGCCTGCATCTTCTCCCTTAAACTGCTGACCGGCTGCTTTGTCACATTAGTTTTTCTAGGCTCAGTATTCTTCCAGCGACAGTCTTTTCTGTTTTACCCTCACATCTCAGAGCAGTCTCTCATAGCCTTACTGACTGCTTTGTAACATCTAAATTTTTCATGTACAGTGAAATTGTTTTCAACAACACTGTAATTATTGTTGCATTTATAATCTAACCTGCTTTCACCTTCCGACATAGCAGTCTGGGTGCTGTTTTTGCTGGCCACAGGGATTCACTCCTGAAGTAGCTGAGTTTATTGGAACATTTTGCTTCAACCATCACATTGCTTCCTTGCAACAGTTAGACTTTAGGGAGAATGCTTTGCACTGAACAGCAGTCACCCTTAATTTTCAAGCCAATTCAAGAGATTTCAGGGACTCCTGTACAGCCAGGAGGCATTGCAATACTTAAGACAATCACCTCTTAAGCAACACTGGATTAAAACAGCTTGTGCTTGTTATACCCTGTAGCCCTTTACACTCTTAATCAAAAGGCAAAAAGTACTTTTCTAAGATCTGCTCCTTTTCCTGAGAGCCTGTTGGGTGATGTCTATGCTAGAGCAAGGATTCACTAATAATCTTTCTTTGCCAGCATTTACCGCACAACTTGACAGGTTCCTACCCCAACAATGTGTGTGATCTGACAGCTCTTTCCTTTCTACTGTTTCTTCCCCATCTCTAATGAGCTTTGTCCTCTCAGTCCTTCCAATCTAATCTCAAGATTTCCACTCATTTCTACTTCCTTGTTCTCAGGTTTCTTTGCTTGGTTGTGAATATCAAAGGGGTAAAGGGGCATCTACCAACTCCCTCTCCATGGAAGTGGTGCTCCACAGGTCATTCTGTCCAGGACCTTATGATTTGTCATTTAGTGTTGTTTTCTCCTTCAACTTCCTGTATTTCTATCATAAATGTTGGGGCATATTTTTATATTTGTCAATTCTGAATTTGTTTTCTTTCCCAAATGCAAGAAACCCCACTTCATGTACTGCTGAAGTGAGACTCCCCCCTGCACCACATCACGCAATAAATCACAAAATAACAAACATGCAGCTATCTTGAGCTTCCCAAAATAAGCCAGAATCCCCAATGAGGAAATTACCTTCCCTTTTGCTCACAGTTTTTTTTCACCCCATAAACCAGACTGTTCTCTCCCAGTGCCCAGCTGCTTCCAGGACAGCTGCAGCAGCACGTGGCAGGACCTGTGGTGCGTTTCTGGGTGTGTGGTTTGCCATGCAGCAGGCAGCTGGGAATGCAGCTCAGTGCAGGTGGGACAACAGGGCCCTGCTTGCCTTCAGGCAAAGGGAGATGAGGACTAAGTGTTGCTGATAAAGGCATAAGAGGAGAGGAGAAGGGGGAGAGAAAGCAACCTCTGTAAGGAGGAAAAGGGACAAAGGGTTGAAAAGCAAAAAGCAGTTTTGGAAGGAAATAAAAAATAAAGCCCATTCTGAATTTCTAGACGGTGTCATTCCCATCTCTCTCCACTTATCACTTATCACAGGAACTAATAATTTCATCAGATCTCTCAGAAAAGGGGAAAGGATAGAAAACTAGGAAAGAAACAACTTGAATACTGAGAAAAATTTCTGCTTATAACCTGGCACTTCTCTTACATCGCTGCTGCCTGACATTAGAGCTTACAGAGAGTAATAACCTTCCCCACATCTGTTTATGTGGAAACTGTCTAATCCAGTCAATTCATTGCAAGGAACAGGCTCTGGCACCCCCACCTGCTCCAGCATGACCCTTTCTTTTGCCTTCCTCATTCACGTGGCAGCAGAAGGATCTCAAAATATTCACTTAGTTCTCAGTTCTCTTCCCAGGTCTCAAAAGCCATATTTCAGTGTATCAAATACTAAACATGGGATGACATTTAATTTTCAGCTCAGGTTTTATACCATTCCGGAGTAGCTATCTACAGATCTAATGCCCTGACGTGTGCTCTGTATCTTTTCAGCTTTACACATTTAGAGAAATACCATTGACTTACCATTCAGCTATTTTAAATTAATTAAAAGGAGACTCAATTTTCACATCCAATCCCAAATCTCTCTGCAAATTTTCAACCTCTGCTTTCTTTAGACACATTTTTCCCCCTTTCTCACAGAGATCACCTTTCTTGGACTATAAGACATGCAAGATAAATTAAAACTGACTATGCAGGAAGGAGCTGTGTGAGTGATCATTCTCACATATACCTAGTGCAGGCTGACGTCCCTTTTGACTCATTCTCACAGTATTGTTTGGAGCTCATCTCTTTGCATCTGGCACTTTTTAAACCTTCAGAGTCCAAATAGAAACCAAACCTCAATTTAGGTTAAAAAATGTAACCCAATTCCAGGGCTGCAGTTCCTCTGTAACTTTGAACCTCTCTGTGAATATGCCCTCCCCTCCTCCCCCAGAAACTAATCCCTAATTCTAACTTTTCTGGAACTGGACTCCCAAACTCTGTCATTTACAGAGATGTCTGAGGAACTTGTGACAGTCACTCCTTGTGTATTTTTTTTCTTCTCCTGAGTGGCTGCACTAATGGTTTGAGCCCTTACAAAGAGCACCAGAGCAGATGTACTTGGGTCACATCAAAGGTCCAGCAAGTCCAATACCTCGTCTTTAACAGGAGGCAATAGCAGATGCTCATTATAAGCTGCTATCAGTTTACATTAATATGCCAGGCTGCACAAATCACAGCTGAAGCCTCTGACTCATCATCTATCTTGGATTTAGCTGCCCTTGTTACAACCCTCACTCCTGCTTTTGGGGGTGGATGTGGTGGGGAGAAGGTAATCAGTTTAGCTGCAGTTATGTGAAAGGAAAAGTGAACCAAAGCCTACAGACTTTTCCCAATGGTTTAAATGTGACCTCTTTCTTTTCAGTCAGAAATTGAGCTGAGGCTCCAAATTGCTATAGCTATCTGCCTAGCTTCACTCTCCTGCCCCTGACCCCCAAAATGAAAGTATTTCTTCTAAAAATTTATGTATGGTAAACTCACTTAAAAAAAGAAAAAGTGTTTGAATGTGTAAAATAAACAATAGAATTAAAACCAGGATTGTTTTACCTTTGCTGATCTGAGCATGTAGATACTACTTGCAGTAATGAAAGCTGGAAAATTTTTAGATCAAGGTGATATTTAAACTGGAAAATGTCCTTCTTTAGAATAGAGTTTTGCACATTTGACAGGGTGTTAAATCCCATAGAAATCCTCATGGATTGTCACCACTGGGAAAGGCTGTGTATGTACAGCTTTTTGTTGAAATGGTCATTGTCATTTGGAAATGCAGCTAGAGAGAATAAGTTTGAATCAGTGTTGTCTGGTACATTAGATCGCCTGGTAAATTTTCTTTGCTTAATTGGCTTTATGTGCTTAAATAATCTACAAACTGTTCTGTTGCTTCATGAAACATTGGCAAGTACTGAGTCACTGAAGTAACAGGAATTACTTCCATCAGGAGGGATATGTAGGAAGAGAAAACGTACAAAGTCTGTAGTATTGGTATGGTGTTAGATTAGCTTGACTACTAGCAGATGGCAGGACAGGTTAATATTTTGAATTTGAACTCATTAACTTTATGAATGAACTGTATAATTTTAGCACTAGGCCTGAAATAGTCACTGCTTTACCACCCTTCCCTGGACTTTGGAAGACCATAGGGAAACAATCTTAGCCAAATTTTGAGAGAAGTACTAGATGGAAAAAATGAGGTGTAAGCTGAAGGGATGTTTCATCGAAAGTACTTCTCCTCTTGTAATTTTTTTTGTTATTGTCAAAATAACTAAAAGCTTGGATAGCACCAGAGGTCTCTCAACCTATCTCTGAAAACTGTTCCTTGCCCTCCCCTCTTCTAGACAGAAAGACCTATACTTTTCCTTCCATGGAACCTAGTTTTCTAGCCAAGGACACTAATAAATCAATATTTTTTACTGCTTTTGCATGTGTGTAAGGAGATATGCAAAGTGATGAAGAAAGGGGCTGTGGGATTTCCATGTACTCAGGGGTTTTTTTCAAATCCATTATCCTCCATGGTTACAGCATTTTTTTCCTCTCTAGTCCTTATGCCTTCTTTTTGCTATGCAGTAAACACTAAAAACATCCCAAAACTTGAAGGCAAAATTCATAACAACAGCAGGTTGGAATAACTGCCATCTTTCAGAAACCATTGTTTAAGTGAAAAGTTATAAAGTAAAAGCAAGTACATGAATTGTAGAAATTGTCTGCATGAAACATTTATAGTGAAAAACTCAATTTCATAAAGATAGATGGAAGGACATCTTTTATGCAAAAATAAAACAATTTGTCTGCCTGCAAATCTGACATCTTGTAAGCATGCCTCTGAAGAACAAACTGGAGCACAGAGCTGCAGAAAATTGAAAACTCTACTTGCCAAAGCATTCCTGCATCCACATGAGTGACCTAGGGAGGCCATGCGGAGCCAAAGGTGGCACTGAGATGAAATGAATTAACCTGCCTCCTCCCATGTGAAGAAGTGTAAATAAAAATCAAAGGGATCTTTATCCCACTGACAATATGGTATGCAAGGTCACATGGCCTAATATTTTAAGAGGATTAAAGCTAAATCTCTGCAAACTTTGAAATGGCCCAACCGAGCCTGTAAGCTTTTCAATTTAAATGGGTGCACAGCATGACTCCTACGATCAGTTAGAATCTGGTAGGATGAGATGTAGTGAAGGGGGCTCTGAAACAATTCAATCCTGCAGTGATAGGTTTTACACATTATCTGTTAATTTCAAGCTGCACAGGAGGTGAAAACAAAGCAGATCACCAAAAAATAAAGCCTATTAAGAAGAAAGTTTGGGTGAAAAGGAAAAAAATCCTTCATATTTATTACTCATCAAAATAGGAACATCATTTCTGTACTTCTGCTTTATTTCTAGGAGAATTGCAAACACCAGGGTCTAACTGGAGCACATGAACCACTTAAAACACACTTCCATCATTCTTAAAAGCCGTAGTTCTCTGAAAACATGAACAGCATAGAGCAGAAAGCCCTACTGTAGATAGGGAAGAGCAGACTTTCACCAAAACAACTCCATTTGAACCTCAGATGTTATCACATGCAAGGTGCACGTGGAGTAAATCTATTCACCAGATGGGGAAAATTGTTAATTGTCCAGCAGAATGTAGCCACCAGCTGGCAGGCAGCTACCAACACGCAAACAAGAAGCAATCCCAATAACCACACATAAAAATAGCATAACAACATGCATTCAACCTGAACCATCAATTGTTGTGAGGGGCACAGCTGACAGGAAAAAAAAAAAGGAAAAGCATCTGCTCTGAAAACAGCATGTGAATTTATGTGCTTGTGTTTAAATTGTGTTTGGGGAGTATTGCAAAACCTATCCACGTTAAAAGCAGTGGTAGTGAAGCAGCTGGGAGATACATTCCCTCTAATGCTCCTGGCTGCCCTTTGGAGCTCAGACTTGAACCCTCACATATGGAAAGATGTGAACATTTGCTTTCCAGAGCACTGTCCCAGACAAGTAGTTTTGAAATAATTGTGCCAACATGGTACTTGCAATTACCTAGGAAATGAAACTGCTGCTGGTCTCCTAGAAAGTCAGGGAAGATTCAAAAAT
Source organism: Tichodroma muraria (assembly GCA_013390105.1). Lineage (NCBI taxonomy): Eukaryota > Metazoa > Chordata > Aves > Passeriformes > Sittidae > Tichodroma > Tichodroma muraria. The sequence continues at coordinate 23,517 of WAAG01001108.1, forward strand.
TTTGGCATGAGTGCAGAACCCTTTTAGAACTTAAGAGAATTGTCTTTTCTGTAAAGAAATTTAAGCAATTTAAATTACTTATGGTTGCTGATGAATTCTGATTAGCTCTGTACCTTTTATCCTTCCATGCGGAAGTGTCGATGTGGAGACACAGCATTTCCTTTCCTTTGCCACAGCCAATGTTTGTTTTTTGCAGCTTTTTCTTGTCCACTTTCTTCCAGCTTTCCTGTGGCTTCTATTAAAAAAATTCATGGGGCAGCCAGGAGACCCTTGGGTGAAATGGGAAACTGCAAGAGAGACAGCATATTTTCAGGAAAAAATATAAGGAGTATTTAACCAATCAAGCTTTTAACTCAGGCTTGCTCAGGAGGCAATGTTCGGAATGCATGGACTGAGACTCTCCCAGTGACCCTTAAGACAACAACAACAACAACAACAACAAGCTGCTTTCAAAGTATTTTTTTCTTCTCAATGTTATTCAGTGCCAATGTGCTCCCAGAGGCTTCCTCAGTAAAATACGTCAAAGGCAGCGGGACCAAGAAACTGCAGTGTGGGCTCAGCGTTCTTCAGCTACAGTTCACTAGCTCAGAACTGCCCCGTACACCCCTGTGTCCCTGAGAGGTCAAAACAGAAGGGTTGGGGCAGGGGTTAAGTTAAAGAAAACAACAACAACAAAAATATTCAAGAAAAGAGTGTTTTTAAAAGGCACATTTAAGTAAGCAACATTCTACATAACAACCCAGTTTTAAGCACCTATCTGAAGATCTTAATTAGCCCATTCTGCTGTTAATTTCACATATCCCCTCTTTGCCTTCAGTATCTTTACAGAATAATTTTCAAGCAACTGCATCTATGTTTAAATCCATATCCATCTAGGCAGGATATGATTATGATTATTTATGATTAGTCCTCCAAGCATTCCCACTTGATCAGTGTAAAAAGACTGAGAAATTAACCCACCGCACTCCTGTCCCTAAGTAACCCCCTGCGCCCCACTAAAATAATAAATGCTTTTTTCCCAACAAACTTTTTGTGGGTTATTTTTTCTTTTCTGATACACTGTTGTTAGTTTTACAGAACAATCTCAACTATGTTTTCATTTGAAAGAACATTATTATATTTTTATTCATAGATATTCTTGTGACAAAATGTCAGTTTGCGATTTGGGGCCAGCGGGTTCAACCATTATTGTCCCAGGTAAGGTGCCCAGGGACTGTCCCTGACAGTGTTAGCTGTCTAAAGTGACAGCTGCCAATGCCCTCGAGACTGGAATGGGCATGGGCACAGGGACATTGGGATGCCACTCTGGGTCACCCAGCCATCCCCTTGTGTGATCAGAAGAGCACACCATCCCCCAGCCTTGAACCCTGTGATATGGTCAGAAGAACGGGTTTATTGTACTGGAGCAGGGCTGGCCGTCAAGTGTCCCCCAGACAGCACACAGTGTCTGTTCACCTTATTATTCTCTCTCCCTCCTTTTTGCCATCCTCACAACTCCCCTTGCCTACTGCAGCCTCTTCCCAAATAAAAAGCAGCCTTTTTATTTTCCCATGGCTGCCAGTTTTGTTACATTGATACCCAAATAAAATATTACTGATGTGGTTACCTAGGCACTGGTGACCTTGCAGGACTATTGGCAGGAAGGTCCCAGCCCTCCTCAGCTCGGTTATCTGTGACAGCTGACATTTCTCATGTATATCCTTCTTAGCCACCTGTAAAACCCATCCATCCATCCATCCATCTCTCTTGGTGCTACCTCTGACTTCTGCCAGCTCTTCACATGGTTTTCTGTCACAGCCAGCAATTTCCTGTGTCATGTCCTGTCCTTTTCGACTGAGCATCCCATTTGTTTAGATTAATGTCAGGGCAGGACCCAGACAGAGGTGCAAACAATTCCCTGCAGCCTTAAAAACCAGATGAGGAGACCCAGCATCTCTGTTATATTTTGCTCATCCAAAGCTTCTTTTGTGCCCAAATGATACTATGAAATCGTGCCCAGTGTTTTCTGACCAATCCTTAACCAAAGACTGCAGTGCAGGCCAGTACCTTTGGCAGTCCATTTTTAAACTTAATTATTTTCCTATACCTGGTGCTTGAGTTTTCTTCTGGGTTCTGGTTCATTGTTCCTTTTTTTGGGACATAACTGAGGCAATACTCTGTGCTCTTTGGAAGAGTAACTTTCTGCCCACAATCATAACAACAATGAGCTTGTGTGTAAAGGGACACATGAAAATGAGAGGCCATTCAGATCTTGAACATAATGTGCCTATGGAGTGGTCTGGCTGAAGTTTAGCTGCTTGTTGAGATGAAATGAAGCCTCATGTTGCCAGTAAACTGATTGAATAGATACTGAAAATTCTATCCCTGGTTTTCCCAGCCTTCTTGAAAACTATTCCCTTACATCAGTTCTGGCTATTCATCTGACCCCACAGCAGACTGGTGCAAGAGGGAAAATGCAACAGGGAGCTCTTCATCAGTATAGACAGCAGCTCACTAATGCAAGCTTAGTTTAGGCTGAAGGCTCCATTCATTTTTGACCCAAATCAAAGTCAGAGATTTGACTCTTCGAAGTAAATGCAGTCTGGAAGACTCGGACGTGTGGCACCCACGCTAACGAACATGCTCAAAGCCAACTGTCCCAGATGTGGACATTGTGTTTCCTATCTTTTTTTTACTTTTTCATAGGCAAGGAAAAATTATTCATCTCTCTAAAAGAAATTGATTCCGTCAGATATTTCTGGATAGTTACCTCAAAAATTAAAATATTGAGGAGGAAAGAAACAGTTTGACTTCAAAAGTGGAGACTTTTCACTTTTGAAAAGTCCTGAGATATGTATTTAGCCTAGACCTGTATCTTTGTTGGACAGCACGAAGAAAGAATAGCATCTGAAAGATGCTAATATATTTTCAATATCGAAGAGGAGGAGTACTTTGTACTAAATTTGTAATATTGACTTTGCTGCCATTGTCTCCTTTCATTCATAAGCATTTGAAGCCTTTACCTCTGCTGTGGATGGTCAGACAGTACCTTTATAGAACAGAAATAATTTTCTTTTGTAAATTTACATATCAACATAATATCACTTTAAAAAATGGAAGGGGAAGAAAATAAAGGCTGCTAAATTAGCTTCTCTGGTGTTAGAAGTGCATTATGGGTAGCAATTAGAAAATGCTTCCACTAACCATCAACCAAGAGAGCAAATTTAGCATATCACAGAAATTAATGAGTCTCCATGTAAAAGATGATAACAATCTTCCCTCAAAACTACCACCTTGCTTGCAGCACAGCAAATGCAATTCAACTTCTTGGGGCAATAGAGGTGCTTTTTACTGAAATGTTGAGAGAGAAGAATGCAGATGCCATGGTCCTTGGTGCAAGAAATGCAATGGGAACCTCTGACCTAACCTGCTCTGCCTTCCTGCAGCTTGACCTCACTGGCCAAAAGGCTCCTAAGCTGTATTCCTGCAGGTTTTATACACAATATTCTCAGCAAAATATCTGTTTGCTGAAACATTTGATTCTTTCATGCTGTTGTTCTTGCTCTCCATGTTCCTAGTGGAGTTCCTAGGTAAGGTCTTCCTTTACAAAGAGAAAAAGTAAAGGAAAGAGAAAGAGAGAGAAAAAGAGAGAGAAAGATAAAGAGAGAAAGAGAAAGAGAGAAAGAGAAAGAAAGAGAGAAAGAGAGAAACTTGTGTGAGGACTAGCAAAGGGAAAGAAGAGACCAGAAAGCTGAAAAGTAAGACAAAGCACAGCCTGGCCTTGTGCAGTCGACATTCCCGTGCTGGTTTATTTCTAGCCAATATCAAAACTCCCCAGGCCAGATTCATATGTTAGAGATGGTCCACATGAAATAAACAGCCCATCTCCTCACTGAGAAACTGCCACAGGCCTAGAAAACAATCAGCCACAAGGGAGAGAAAAAAAATTATGAGAGTGGAAGGATCATAACACTAATAGAAACAGTGAAACAAGACAAAGCAGGAGTCTGGAGCATCCTCACCAACTTGTGAGAAACCTGTAGGGAGAAGGCTAGCAGCTTCCAAGGGAGCAACTCCTTGACTGCTCTGCAGGGGCTGTGACTTGAGGTAGATCCCTGACACAAAGCAGCTGTGTTTCAAGCTGCTGTGCTCTAATTAGGCAGCTGGCCATCTTCCCCTTACAGTAAGCAAAGGAGTGGTAAAAAGTACTGATAGAGTGAAAATAAAGACAGATATTAAACAAGACTTTGATTTGTTGAACTGCAAGAAACACTTTTTTTTTTCTCTTTTACCTCCTTTTTTTTCTTTTTTTACAATTGTCCAGGGAATAAGAGAATTTCATCATAATTGTATTCAGGTCTTGACTGAGTAGTTATAAGGTCAGGAGTTTGCCTTAAAAATGATTAGTGGAGAACAGATCAGAACAGAAATATATATTTATGAATTAAGATTCATTAAAAGAAATTCCTTCATTTTTGCTTCATTCCATCATCTCTAATGTCACTGTAGTTCTGCCATGAGAGGACATGTTTCTAAGGGATTTTTCCCCAAAGAGACTCACTTTCTGTCCGAATGTGGATTTTTCTCCTCAATCACTCCAAGCCTTTTCTCTCCATCCCTTAATATCATGCTCCAACTGATTGGTCAGCCTTCCTGAGCAGTGGGTCCATCAGCTGATGCTGTGTTCACACCTTTCCCCTTCTCCTGCAGCCGGCACAGCTATGCCCTGCCACCCCAATCACTCAAACACTTCACACGCACAGCGGCTGCCTTCCTATGGAGCAACACCCAACTGTATCATGTGCAGCCATGAAATCCAGGAATTACACATGGTATTCTGCAAGTGAGTGATTAAAAGAGGACTGCACGTTCATCCAAAACAGGACTGATCGAAGCAAGGTACCATTCAAAGACAGGTGATGACAGAGCTAAGTGCACTAAGCCTATTGCCATGGGGGTTGGAGGCCCTGCTTGTTAAAAGTCCTACTACTCAATTTAAAGAAATTAAAGAATTTAAAGAGTAGCTTTCTTCATCTTCATTTCTTCATTTTTTCATCTCTTTCTTCATTTTTCATTCAGTCTGCTGCTTGTCTGCCAGCTGTCATATTGTCCCTATTTGAGGGAGCTTTTATACTTGGAGATCATAAAATATACTTCCGATGAGCTCTCTTTGCTTTCCTAATGAGATAGATTACACTGTGCTGGAGATATTTTCAGACACGTTCTCAAGGAAAAAATAAATCCAATACTCCAGAGGGAAGTTTCACCTTAAAAGTGAAGCAGCATAAATGCTGCATATCTCTTCCCCAAAACTGTATATTGTTGTTCTGCTGCAGCATAGTTCATTGCGGTATGTCTTTACAAGTTGTTTTTGCTTCTATAATTCTGAATGACATATATGTGTTCAGCTTAAGACAAGAAAAAGTGTCAGGCTTTTCCCTCAGTCTGTAGTACATAAATGGTTTATGTGGAACATGTACTTTCAGTGGAGTAGAAAAGGTTTGTGGGTCTTCAGTATACAGGAATCTCATCACCAAAATACACAACCCACGTGTCTTAGACAAGCCATGGAACGTGAAATGCATTAAAACGGTGTGTGATTTTACCAAAAAAAACCACTGAAGGCATGCTCTTCTACTCAGTAGCATCAGTGGGGTAACTACACCTGTTTTACACTAGGTGATTACTCGAGGTGGGGAAAAAGTAAATTACAACATAAACAAGGACAAATATTACCTGTTTGAAAACCTATACAAACAATAGCACCCACTTCAGCTACATCTCATATAAGAGGAAAAGCTCATCCGAAATTTGGTCCCAGACTTGTAGGGTGCTCCATGTAGACAGCAAGATTGACATATAAAGCTATTGAGGTTTGCAGAGGAAGAGGCCACATCAGATCATGCATCCATACATACTTCCAAACACCTCCGAAGGCAAAGCCTGAGTACTACTGA
>WAAG01001109.1:402-12641 GCA_013390105.1 Tichodroma muraria
ATTTTGCATACAAAGAACCTTGTATTTTACTTAATCAGGGAATCAATTCAAAACTTGTTCTTTACACATGGCTGATTACCTCAATAGATTGTAAGGTATTAAATGTGTGAAATAGTCTATAAAACAGCTCCAGCCAATTAATCCTAATTTCACAACTCCAAAGAGGAGTTTCTGAAAGTACCTGCAAGTACTTTGTTAGCGACCTTTCTGATATGTGCATCCTACCTGTCAATACCATTTATCACTCCTGCTATTTAATTGCTCTTTTATTCAAATTAAATACCTTCCAGCCATTTAAAAAACTGAATTATGTTGCTTCTTCTTGCAATTGTCACACTAGTTAATTAGCTCTTGGCATGCCTGAGTGTCTGAAGAAATTGGTAAAATGATTTGTAATTGTTCACTGAAGTACAAAGAGCTACTTTAATAAAGCCACATAAATGCAGGAGAATAGATGTGTATTTCAACCTAATTTAGGTGAAAGTTTTTATTTTATCACCAAGAATTAGAAAAGCTCATTCATTTTACATGCAAGCTACGTGCTCATCATCTCTGCCTGTACCTGAGCTTAGCAAGGTTATAAAACATATTGAAAACACTGAAAATATAAAATGGGGTTTTATAGAAACAAACTGCCAAATAAAATTTTAAAGAGTTCTTCCTGTCCAACCCCTGACATTAAATTGATTCTTAACTCTAGCTTATATTGTAACTGAGATATTTGGAGATATCTGAATACTACAGCAGCTGGTACCTCGAGATGGGTGAAGCCCCAGGCTCCCAGTTCTGTGTCACAGTACATTTAAGGTAGCTTTAGTACCCTTCACTGGCACAAAACAGCACTAAAGCCAACCCAAGTAATCAGAAGATAATTTCCCTTTAGCCTTCCCTCTGGTTGCTGCAAGACTTGAGAAATACAAAGGTATTAGACAATGCTTTTTCTTTCGTTAGTCTCACTCCTTGGACTTGTGAGTGCAAAGGGGAGACCCAACAAGCTTTCAGTGAATCCTCCTGAGTGATTTTGTCCTGCATGTTGCACAGGGGATGACAAGGATTTAAATAGTGTCATGTTTGCAATGGCTGTGTCTAACTGTGAACCAGGACACAAGCAAAGTCAGCTTAGTCTAAGAAGAGCATTGCACTGGTCTAGCTGTGGGGTGGTTTAACGTGATTTTTCTCCTCTACAGGAAATCCCAAGGCACCTCTGTCTGGAAAGGTAGTTTACTCCACCTGCTTGTTAGCTTAGCTCGTTTTCCCTTGCCCAGGTAGGATGCATGGTGCACACAGGGAGAAGTATGGTGTATGTAAGCTGAGAGGGGAATAGATCCTGGGAAGCAGGAATTTCAGAAGTGCTGTTGCCTCATAGCTTGCTGTTAAGCAAATGTTCAGTCTCCCAAGGAGTCATGTAGCTACTAATGAGGATGCCAAGTGCCTTGTTACTGCAGAATTTAATGTACTGCAACAGTGGCGTCAGATAATTAGCTTGACAGACCAATAGATTTTCCAATAAAACTGTAAACCTTTTTATTGTTATTATTTAGAACAGTCATTGTAGCCTTTTGATGAAATTAAAATCAATCCAGAAATAAAGACTCGCAGTCTGTGGGCATTCTTGTAATTTTGGTCACCTTGTCTAAGAATTATCTTTGGATGACTTCCCCTCATTGCTTCCATGCTCACTTTAATTCAGCCTTCTTTGAGAAAAAATGGTACATAATTTGATCAAGAAAGGCAATACAGTATGAAAAGTTAATTTTCACAAACAGTAGTGATTTCAAATAACTTTGCAGTATTTACAGATTGTTTTTCAACTAACAAACTGTTGTCTTTCCTAACACTCTAATTTTAGTCACTCCTACTCAAATTATGACCTTTTTCTGAAAAAAATTGCTTTTTTATATACATAGAAAATATGCTTTTTATTCACAATCTCTGCTTCAAAACATAATTAAAATATTTGTTGTAGTTTTTGAGAGTACTTGCTGCTGAAGCTGGACTGGAGTGCCACAATTGAGACCTTCTGGGGTACGTCTCTAAACTCAGCTCATCCTGATCACATCTGAGATGAAAGGCAATCATAATAAAACCCCCCTTAATCAATAAATGGCCACAAGTGATGTTTATTCCCTGAAAATTATACCTCATTTGCTGTTAGACTTTATCTGCATGGCATAGGAAGAATGTTTTGCATTAGGAGAAGCACGCATTGCTTTCCAGGAGGCATGTTTGTACTGCTCAGGTCGGGGCTCCATGACCACACCAGATGGATGTGCAGGATAGATGTGGGTGCAGGTCAGCTGTGGGTGTGGTGCTTTAGCAGGCAGCTGTGTGTGACAGTGAGCTGGGGAGCTCATACCAGTTTGCATTGTTAGTTCTGCACAAAATAATTGTCCAGTTACCTAGAGTTTTAACTGAGTATTGCTTAGTTAAACAAAATATATTCTGTGAAGTTTTCAGCCAGCTAGATTTAAGGTACAAATGGAGAGTGGCAAGGAACTGTGAAAGGAAACATGGACAAATCACTGTGTGGTCAGCGAAAATGCAGGCATTTCTTCAGACCCCCTCTTGTAGCTGCTGAAGGGAGTGGAGGCATCATGGTAAAATATCCCATTAATGTGTCTGGCTTAAGGAAAAAATAACCAGCAGGTGCTTTTATTTGAATTATATGGCCCAGGACAGTTTTATCTCTGTTTTTCTTCCTAGTATTACTTCTAGTGTGAATCAGGTTTTAAAAGCATGTCTGTGCCTTTATGCTGACTTGCAGAGTGGAATGAGAAGGTGGATGATTGCCCTGAGGGGACACGAGCCTCTTTCCATGGGCACCTGCTTTCTCTGCAGGAGGTAGGGGCTTTGCCTCACTAGATAAAGTAGAAAGTCTCAAACTTAATCCTTTCCTCACTCTGTCTCATTTTTTTTCCCCCTTTCTCCAAGATTACACATTATGTGCTTTTTTTTCCCCTTTGCAGTCTAACGGGGTCGCAGACACTTTAAAATGGAATGCAGCACTGCTATGGGAGACAATGGAGAACACTCTGATGGAAGGATGAAATGACATGTGGTTTGGCTACCACAAGTGAAGAGACAGCTTTGATTGAAGTGAAGCACAGGAAAGGCATAAGAGCAATCACAGGGAACTATTACAGATCTCTGAGGGCAGAATAAAAAGGCAGACTAGGAAATGTTTATGCAGATGGAGGCAGAGGCTTTTGGAAAGGCTGAGGACACTAAACACAGAGGACATTTTCAACTGCTCTTTGAGTCAAAATTGTGTTCCCTGTAGGATTTTAGTGGGAACAATTTCAGAAAGGATTTTTGTGAGCTTTGTGAAATCTTCAAAATGTTCCTGATAGACATGAGTTAGATGATGTGTTATCACTGCATTAATAGATTCAGAAATTTGTTAGCAAGGGTGATGTTCAAGACAAAACCCAATCCCACAGTTTTTCTGCAGGGCAAAAGTGAAACAGTGTTGGGATAGAAGCGTGGCAGCTGTTTTTTGCTGGATACAGCTGCTTCATCAGCCTGCCCCATCTGCAGATCCTCAGATATTGCATAGCCTTTCGCAGGCTGGGGGAACATGGAGCCCGAAGCCTCCTCCTTTAGGTGAGCCCGCAGCACGGCTAGGGCAGCTGAACACTCATGGAACTCCATCTGCACAATTTACTTCTGCTCAGAGCTTGCCTCCTTTACTAAATGGCTGGTGAGCAGTTTCTGAAGCAGTTAATACTGCAAGGGATGGTGTGACTGCAGTGAGTTCATGAAGAAAAGAAATAAATGTAAAAGGTCTGAGGCTTCAGTCTGTTCAGAAAGAACGTTCGTGAAAGAAATGAAAGGTGGAAGGGAAATCAGGCTTGCTGAAGCTTCTGCATATGTTTTTAATAACACAGAGCGAACTGTTGTATTTGGCAGGGAGCCATGGAAATCAGAGGGTATAATCTTATAACTAGGAAATTAGGAACTATAAAATGCTATAAGTATACACGAGGGAATAAACATATGTACTAAATTACTGTTCAAATGGGGAGAACTACCAAGACAGCTCTTAGGCAAAGGGTGAGAATGAGAAGAAAAAAGAAAACTAATTTATTCTTTGTATTTTCTGCAGAATTTTCCAAACCAGGCTCTTATGGGTATTTAGGAAACTTTTGTGAAGAAAAAAAACCAACAAACCCAAACATTTATCGGTGGCTCGGGTAGTTTAAAAAAACAAGATCTCTTTCACTGCAGTTCCTGTTGGCCAATGCAAAGTGTTTTGCATTTAAGGAGATGTATAGATAAAGTGCATATTTAACTATCTCACTGTATTTAATTGAGGTGAGACACAGCATCAGTTCAGAAGGTGTAGTTATGTGACTGTCTTTTACAGCAGAGGGTGTTGGGACCAAGGGAAGTATTTCTTTCCTTTCTTCTTCTGGGAAGTGGGTAATGTGGAGATACTTCCAGAAAATGAGTTTGGAATGCATATTGTAGTCTGATGAATAATAAAAGCTAAGGGAATTTTGTGTGATGCCAATATTTCTGAGTCTTGTGCTTCAGGTACTTCTCTGATTGACTCCTTTTTGTGAGAGGTCATGGCAGAATACAGAAGAAAAGCTAAGTCAGACTGGTAAGTCAGACTTGTGTCATGGGGGTGAATTCCACTGAAGTCTCTGATTATTTACAGAAAACAAGATATAAACAATTTATAAAATAGAAAACTGAGCTACTTTGAGGACGTGTGTTAATTCAAGTGCTGGATGAAGTAGCCTGGAGTACAGGCATTGTGTTTCTACCTTCTCTCTTTCACACAGACTCCTCAGTTAGCTGTTTCTCTTTGTGTGGTGGTGGTCAAATAGATACAAATCTTCTATTCTGGAGGAGAAATTCATCAGAGGATATGTTATTGACCACAATTTGACTATAGCAGTATAAGCTTCTCAGAACAAAATAGAACATTATTTTGAAATTATAACTGGCAGAATTATCTAAGACAATTACAATATAGTGTCATCTTTACCTCTTTCTAGTGGGAGGGATTCTTGGAAAGTGTGTAAGCTTTTATATTTAGCCTCCTTTGATTTGTAATGAAATGGTAAAGATAGTTTATGCAAATTTTTCTGAAGCAAGGCTATTTCCACCTCATTTTGATAAATAAAGGCAGAGAGAGGTTTGCACCATTTGCCTCTTTCATTTTACACTTTCTGGTCTAGTGGCTTGTCTCAGTTCCCCAGTTCAAGCAGCAATTCCCCTTTCTGCGGTGCATGTGAGAGCTGAAGCAATGTTTTAAGCTTGAAAATACCTGTTAAGTGCATTGTGCTGACCTCAGTGTATATCTTGGTGAACAAAATTCCTTGTGAGTTGCAGTCTGTGTGATCAAGTCTTATATGCAAATAAAGACAAAGAACAACATTTGAGTCCATTTGTACTCTTTACATGTGATTAAACATCTGAATAAATATTGTCTGTATCAGGCCTAGATTGTCCAAATATGTTGGACATCTTTCTATCATATGTTTATAGCTAAATAGATATCTTTGCACCCCACAATAGTTTTTAAGTAGAGGGTGAGTTCTGTAGAAGCATATGATAACTATTATCACAAATATAAATACTGATTTCAGTGAAAAACAAGATATGCTTCTTAAATATTGTCTAGTACTGGGAATTCCAAAAGCATCTTTTTATGACGAACTCAATAATGATGCTGCTGTTAAGCTGTCTTAGTGTTGCAACTTGAAATCCTGTCCTCTGGTTTTGATGATAGGCTCTGTGCTGCACCCTTCAGCTTCAACCAGGCATTTTATAGTGGTTCATTGCCTGCTTCAAATTATATAGGAGGGAGAAATGAAGGCAATGAATCAGTCACAGAGGGTTGGTGTCATACAGAAAAGAACTTTCTGTAGGGGTTTTAGCAAGGTGGAGTGAGCAGTTAGAGAATGACTTACTAGCTAGAAAAGCAGACTTTTTTTTGGCTAATGGCCCATGATCCGCCTTCATCATTTCTCACCAGCTTTGTCGTAGCCACGTGAAAGTGAGACGTTTGTGAATGCTGCTAATTTAGACTGCAAACTCACGAAGGACTATTTACTCAGGTGTCATGAGCTCGGACCACAGTCTGGCCTTCTCTATTTCATGCTAGTAATTCAGACTATAAGCTCAAGAACTGGTTTTGTTTAAATTGAAGACAAAATTGAAGCTGTACTAAAGATCTGCGTTTGGAGCACAAGGTGATTATAGAGCTTTCTGAGGTGTTTGCTTCAACAACAACAATATTAATAATTATAATAATATAGCATGGAATCATGTTTTTATCTAAATGTGTGGATAACTAGTCTGCATAAATACAAATGGTCCATAGCATTTTAACAATATAATATTTTTTTTAAAGCTGTGTAGAAATATCCTAAGAAAACTTACTGCAATGCTTGTTTCTTTCTCCATGTTTTTAAGACATTTTAAAATAAAAAATAATCTTAAGAATGTTATTTATACTTTTTTTTATATTTTTACTTGGCTAAAAAAAAATCTATCAAAGTACCCAATTTAACAGGACATATTTTGCATTTGCACATGCATATTTTTGCTTTAAAATGTTTTTCTATGCAGCTTCTATCCAGATTCAAAATGTGTGCTATGTGACACCTCTGATCAATTACAATATAACTCAATCCATGAACAATAACTAGGAAGTATTAGCATGTTCCTGTTTTTATCCCTTTAGACATTTAAAAATGGCATAAACATTGAATACTGTACACATTTAAAAGACTGGAAATCTCCTGGCCTTAAACAATAGACAGATTAAACTTCTATAATAGCATAATCACTATGAATTATTTGTCTCATCCTTCTCATTGTACAGTGTTGCTGATAGAATTTTCTGTTGCATAAAACATGCTCCTACTTTCTTGATATATTATAGCAGTTAGCTTAGATCTCTTGAGAGAAATAAACATAGATATTTATTTATATAGTGATTTTTGAACAGGCAGAAAGAAGCTCCATAAACCAGATATGCTCCCTTTGATGAATTGTAATGTAAGTAGAAGTAAAGGAAATGCTGGTTTAGCTTAACTCTGTTCAGAGGCTTGTACTTTTGTATGCCAGGAGCAACAATAGAGGAATGGGATGTCAGAATTCTGCTTGAAAGATTTAGGGATAAAAAATTACAATTTAAAAACTGTTGAGGCCTTCGTAAATGGACAGGGAGTATTTTACTGATACAACAGTTGAAAGTGGGGCAAAACAGAAAGCTAATGAAAAACACAGAAAATTAAGTATGAAATAATGAAATTTTGCAGTGAAGGAGAAGAGACAGAACATTTTGTTGGATTCTACTATTCCAGCTAAAGCTCAGACCTCCCCATATGGTCAGAAATATATTCTCTACCATATGTTACAAAAGTTTCAGCAGAAGGTGTCCAAAGAAATGAGAACACAAAGTAGAGGCAGCACATGGCACCAAGAGAATTTGAAATAAATGTTAGTAGTCCCAAGGCACTTTTGGTCTGTTGGGTTCTGTGGTGTTTATCACTGCCTATCTTCAAAAGGAGTCAGACATGTCTGTTCTGAGTGAACTCATGAATTACAGTTGAGCTGATGAACAGAAAAATCAGACTTTGTAAGGCAGTTGCCAGAACAACATCTAATATTCTTCAGGGCAGTTTTAAACCAGTACCTAGTCCAAGAAATAATTCTTAGGTATTCTACAGTGATAAAATTAAGCTGTAATTCCAGCAGAAAATACCAGCTCATCTTGATTGCAGGAAGCGATCACAAAGGCATGGAATCAACCTAATCAGCACCTACAGCCTCTGCAATATTTTTTCCCCTGGACATTTATTTAACCCCTTATTCCTAGGCAGGAACTGCTCAGGGATCACAGGGCTGCAGCAGTGGTACACGCTGTTCTGTGCACAGCATCTGGCTCCTGGGGTAGCCTGGCAGCTGCTTCCCTTGTTCTCCATACCACCCTCCCTACGGCTTCCGTCTTTATTCCTCCCCGTGTCTGGCAGCCACCGCAGCGCGCTCACGCTGTGCACATCTGGCATGCAGCAGATCCCCTCCCCTCCCCAGGCTGGCACGGCTGCTGCTTCTAAATGGGACCTGGCCAGGCAACTGCTCCTAATGATTCCCCCGACAGCTTTTTTCCACTTACTGATCCAGCTTTCCTGTTCACCACCTGCTTGATTTCCCTTCCCCAAACACCCTGGTTGCTCAAACCCACGTATTGAATCCTCTGCTCCTGGCAGCTTGCACGCTGAAGCCGATGCTAGTGCTGTTCTCCCTGGGCTGACTCCCCACACCTCCAGCTCCACAGTTACTGCTGCTGTCAGTCTTGGATTTAAAATAGCAAACCAGTGAATGGAAGATTAGTTCTCTTGTCCTGTTCTGCTGGTAAGATAATAATAGATAAGATAATAAGTTCTCTTATCTGTTCTGCTGTGTTTTGATTCAGATTGTATGTCTGCAGGTTAATACTAAAAGCAGGATAAAGCAGCACCAAGGTTCTGAGTTACAAACTAAAGTTTGGAAATTAGGGTCTTGAGCTGACTTTTGGGCCACTGTCTCTAATAATGTGAAAAAGATAATTCTAGTAGTTGTGTTCTTGTCTGTGGTGAGGACTGTCCCATAGGTGCAGTCAGTCTTATAGTTCACTTCTGTAGTAACAATTTGGGCAGCGAAACTGTGAAACAGTGAAACTCAGTCAACCAACCACCATAACGCTTTAGAAGGCTTGAGACTGCTGCAGACTTTGTTTTGGATCATCTCTACTCTTTTACCACATACCTTGGCTAGTGAGGAATCTTATAGTAATAGCTTTCCTTTTTGGTAGGAGCTGCTTTCCTTTCTGTTTTCCATTTTGGGAAAAAACCATGCTGCATTCCCAAAATAAGCTTTTTTTTTTTTTTTTTTTTCCCCTCAAAAACAGAGAAACCCAAGAGAAATATATGGAGTCTGGAAAATTCAGCCAGGATGTGGGGATCTGATGTTCAGTACTGAGAACTAGGACTAGGGAAAAAAATATCAGTATCTAGTGTTCTTTATGAAACCCACTAGAGTTTCTCTAGACTAAAAACTTAGGACATTCTTTATGTCTTACCTTTTCCACTTAAAAAAAAGTAAAATTATTGTGCCATACCACAGATGTATTTCATCTGTGTTAGGACAGCTCCTGTGGATGCAGAACAGCAAGATCTAATTCTTGAATCTGAATCAGGTCAAATCCAAATATGTGTTCAGCCCTCATATCCTGGGCTAATTCCCAGGCTGCTAGATTACCGCTAGCACAACATTTGCCATCCTTGGCTTTTTCAAAAATACTAGGATGAGCACAAGTCCTTCCAGTAGCAATATGGAATATTCTGAAATCTAAAAAAAAATAAAAAATTATAAAGATTTGAATAAGTGTTTCCCTCCTAACACTGCTGCATGTGTTCCTGCTATCTGTGCCTTTTGGGTGTGCTTTCCAAGGGGATTGCTATCTATCTATCTATATAGATTGATTGATCTATCTATTGATCAACATTTCATATACATTGGTGAACTGAAAGGGGTGCAATTAATTTATATATCCAGAATATAACATAGTGTAGCTTTAGCCTTTTAAAGCCATCTGGGGCAGTGCAGTATGAACGCACCAGCACTGTTAAAGGGTTCAGTCCCTGTTTCAGAGAACATTACAAAGGATATAGTAGGGACACAGACATTCTGTCAGAAGACAGTAGAAAGAATAGGGAATAGTCTCTGGAAAAATACAGATCAGGAGGACCAGGGTGATTTTCTTCAAAGCGGTCTTTGTTGATGGCATCAAACTTGACTCAAATGAGTAGACTTAATTCTAACATCTCCTGCTTTTCAATTCCACTGACTTCCTGTCATTTTTGTTAAATTAGTTTCTTAGCAGGGAATGTTTCAATTTTCTTTCTCTCATTCCCACCAGTCTAATGATTCTTCACCATCTTAATAAGTACAATGAATGTGCTCCATTAATGGACAGGAGCATTAGAGAATAATGTCATTTCTGAAAACTCTTAATACATTTCACAATTAAGAAGGCATAGATTCAGGGTCTTTTTCAAGTAGGAAAAACCCAAGTCATTTCCCTTGCTACACTTACTGCCCTATGAAAAGTGGGTATGCTGGTAAGGAAGTTTCTTTAAGTTTTTCATATGTTGCTTCATTTGAATGCATCAGCTTTACGTGATCCCAGAAACTGGCTCAAATTATTCATCTGCAAATAGCAAGGAGCTATTTATATCAGGATTTTATACCAAACTTTTAATTCCAGCTAAACAGAGACAGAGAAAACATGTGAATGCAAGTGATTGTATTTTTGACATATGTAAATTTATATCAAGTACTATCAAGTCTTTAAAGCTTGATTAAAGCAAAATGATTATTTTGTGTCATCAATTTATGATGTACTCTTTGCTCCATAGTTCCCCCTACATTTTGCTTGGCTTACAGTTCCCAGAACTGTTTAAGGTGTGAATCTTACAGCATCCATTTAGCCAAGCACTGCGCTTTTGACAATGAAGGGCATGTTTATCCAGTCAAGTGCAGACAGTCCTGGCATAGTGAACTGGAGAAACACGAATGATATGTAGTGCTAAATTCATGTAGACATATCAGCATGTGATTTTGCATTGCTTTGTAGGACCAGTCTTTCTGGACCTTGTGCTCAGATAACTCAGCTGAAAGCATGAATGGAGTTATCTGCGGGTAACTGTGAAGACACATTCTAATTGCTTTGCTGAAATGGCAACCCATAATAGTCCCACTGAAGCCAACCTGTACAGACTTATGTGCATAAAAATATGGATTTTTCATGGGTGTGGTATTGAACTATAATTTTAGGGTTTCTTTTTGAGGATCTAATTCAGTCTTATGGGAACAAAAACCCACAGAATAACTATATATTATGCTTCTTCTTTTTTTCATTGAATGCAAAGTTTCTGTCAATATTAGCATTAGCATTTCTGGAGGGAATATCTTGATTGTCTCCTCTGATTGCTCTTGCTTTCTGTCACAGATTGCATGAACTAAGGTTCCTTCAAATGAAAATAAACCAGGAGCATTCATTCCACGATACCAGACTAGTCCAAAGCAAGCCCCCTCATGCTGCACCTGCTTCTGCTACATGGCACTGTTTGCTGTGTTGCTTCTATTGCACACACAAGCTTATTTGTTCTAGTAATGAGTGCAAATGGACAAGGTGATACATTATTTTGTTTAAGTATTCTTCTTTACAAGGAACAGAAATAATTTATTCCCAATCTCAGCCAATACTGCTGTGTGTGATTTTTTGAGTATTTGATATATTCAATTAGCTTTGCCTTGTTGTTTTACTTGTGTCCCTGCCAGCTGCAGCATATGTTTATTCCTGGAAAATATTGCAAGGGCTGGAAGCTTATCAGATGCCTAAGGGGTACCTTCAACTCTGGTAAAGTTGTCATCATTTATACCCTTCAAAGCTGTGGATCATTTTATGCATGAGCTGTAATTGCAGCAGCCTAAACCCGCTTCTATAAAATTATCTAAAATGTCATTCTTGCTAATTCTATATGTTCTGTAGAGTCCTGGGCTAATTCAGAACATTTGTTCTCCAAGGTGTGGTGTGGTGACGGGATTCTCCGTGAAGGACCATTTTTCCTTCTCCCAATGGCTAGTACTACAGAACAGGTTAACAGTTCAATTAATCTCTCATTATTTCTTGTCATGGTTGAGGCATCTTGAGAGGACTGATAGCATCAGGAAGATAGATAACTTATGATTTATGTGATGAGAAAGACCAACATTTGCTAATGTGAGACATCACTCACAGCAACAGCCCATTTCACTCTGTGAACAGTTAATATAAAACTCAGCCATCTGGAATACTCTTGACCAACCTCCTTTTAAACATGTTAGCAGGACAAGGCCTTTACTAGTAGTTTTCCCCATTCCCTTTCCATACGTTTTAGGTTGTTGATATGCAGTGAGTCAGAATACATTGTATATGCCTGTACTTCATTTGTTTAGTGATTGTGTAAAATGAGAAGGTAACAAGATAGTCCTGTTATTCCTTGTCATGGTTAGTAGGGATTAAATTTGCTATTAGGACTTCTAAAGAGTTAAATTAATGACTGATTACACATGAAAAACTGGAGCTTTCTTTCCAAAACCTAATGAAGCAACTGTTTCATCTGAGAAGCAGGTGATTATATCAGAAAATTTTTAAGTTCTAAAAAATGGTCTTATGAAAGAGATAAAAAATA
>WAAG01001142.1:0-15081 GCA_013390105.1 Tichodroma muraria
AAAAAAAAAATCAATGTAAAACTGAAAGTGGATTCCACAGCTCTGTCCTGGAGGCTAGCACATGTAACCAATGACCTTAAATAAGAAAGACAGGCTAAAGAATTCTGTATTGTTTCCCAATTTACTGAAAGGAAGATTTGAAGCGCCTATCAAGTCCTCTTGCATATTTTTTGCCTTATAGAAAACTTGCTAGATGTAAGCAGTAGCCTGATATAGCAGACTTCAGGTGAATCCAATTCTAGTCCTATTTCTCCATGTGAAGTCAGCAGCAAAATTCCTACTGACTTCAGCAAGGAGTGGACATCACCTCTTCTGATCTGACATGCAATGGAGTTGATCATGGTCCTGCCTTGTCCTGAAAGAAGCATCAATAACTCTGTACATAATCTAGTGCATAGTTTATCCTGCACTTGATTTCCGAGCTTGAGTTCCATTTTCACAATGCAGTTTGAACATAACAACCAGAAGTTTCTAGACATTGATATAAACACTTCTGCCTAAGTGGGAAAAACTAGAATTTCATTGTCAAGAGGGTTCATTCTTTGTCTACGAGTGCCTTCTCTTTAGGGGAACAGGTGCAACAGCAGCCAGGACACTATCAGTGGGCATCACTGAAGACTGTGGCAGCACAGATAAATGCAAGATAATCTTAATGCAGATAAACAGAGATGAGCAAAAATTGAGAAAATAAGGTAGTCCTGCAACCACTTAGATGATCAGATAATAAGAGGTTGAGTGGTATGCATTACATCAGGCTGATTAAATTTGTTTACTGATAATTCTTTCAGGTTCTTATGAATAGCATGTAATTTTCAAGGTTTATTTCAAACAAATTTTATGTAATGCATTATTGACAACATCTTCATGGACCATTTCTACAATGTCATTCAGGATAATTATTTCACAACAGATTTTCAGAGTCCCTGATTCCTGTTGGGATTCACTTTTGCATAAATTACAGAGCAGCATATTTAATCATTGTCTCTATTAGAGCCCTATGGCTTATTTTTAGGAATGAGGAAAGAGACAATAGAAAGATTTCAGGAGAGGCAAGGGAAAGGAAAGGAATACTTGTAAGCATGAATATTTTCCTTGGTAATATTTTCTGAAGTAGCAAGGTTAAAATCTGTCCTGCAGCATCTCTGCCTTTTTAGAAATAAACAGCAGCATTAATCTTTTGACTCCATTAAATATTAATGTTACCAAATCCTTTAATGGGGAGTTAAAAACAATTAACATTTACATCACAATCTCCTTAAGGTTGTTCCAAAAAGTGAATTAGCCTCTCTATAATAATGCCAAAACAATAATGAATCCAAGAAGTATGACTATGAAAATTTTCTATATGTTTAACATATACCCAGAGAGATAAAGACTGGACAATCATTTGACACCTAAACATGACAAATCCTTATGATTACAACACATTTATTTTCTTATGTAACATGCTGTAAAGGTTGAGCATCTGAACAGCATACTGTATTACTTTAAAAAAGTTTAAAAAAGTGAATTAAAAAGGAAGACAAATATGGTCCTGTAATTTGCCACTATATCAGGGATGGAAGCATATCAATTCATTTTTCTAGTCAATGGAAAGTTGTCCACTTCTGTCTGCTCACAGCAGAGCGTTTTAAAAAGTTAAAAACCTAAACCATTCTGACTGGTATCAACCCTGGTTTCCATGAATAATGGCAACAAGTCTTTACCATGATTCTACACATGAGCATACATTTATTTAGTCTGAGCTAGGTAGTGTTTCAGGCCAGCGTAACACACTGAACAGTCAGGGGAAAGAGTGATGCCGCCATTGAGAGTACTGGTTGGCACCAGGCATTCTCATGTTTTAAGTCTCTGTCACAGAGGCAAAGTGTGCTCCTGCTGCAGGGGAAGGGGTCCAAGTGCAGCACAAATCTAAAAATAAACAAACAGCTTGAAGAGCAGATGGGGTAGTCATTCTCTCCACAGAGGATTCGCTAAGAAATCATGACTAGCACTGAGACATGCAACAGGCAGCCCAGGAGAGGACACATCTTACTTCTCAAGCCCAAATTGCACCCAAAACCCACTGGAAATGCAATGCACAGGGAACTCCAGCATTGGTGGGTAGAGCTTCAACTTGCAGTGTTTAAAGAGACATGGAAAGCTGGATGCCAGAGTATCTCTCAGATCTGTGCTCAGCATAGAGTTTATTTGCAAGGGCTCGGAGCAGTACAGTTCTCCTGTGCTGCATGTGTGACTCACTTCTTGAATGTCCCATGGAGCAATTAATGAACAAGACAGCTTTACACATTACCCAAAAGTATTTCTATTTGTTAGGGATGTATCAAGAGCCTGAGCTGTGTGAAGCTCTGCATCCTTCTTGCCTACCCCAAACACTATCACTCATGCATATTCATAATACCTGACCAAGTGCAATTACGTTAATTTATATACATAAATAGTTACTCAAATATAGAAGCTACTGTCTGACAATGCTTCAAACCAGCTGAAAAGCACCAGCTTAGTGTGTTCCTAAGACTTCACTGTGTTGTGGTCTCTCCAGAACCCACATATATTTCTCTTACTCAAGACATGACTTCCCCAGAGCCAACTGGATCTCAGAGCTGGCATGGCTAAGACTTGCTGCAGCATGCAACCTCCAGCACAGGTGTGCCAGCAGCCCACCAACCAATTAGAGTTCCTAGCTGGCAACAATCCAAGTCATCAGGGTCTGGCCTTCACAAGGAGCCTAAAAAGGCCTACATCTGTGTCTTGTTTTTCATGGGAAAAAGCTTTCACTGTTTTGTCATTGGGCCTCTCCAACACCTTATGTAAGAAGTCAAAAGTAAATTAGTACTCTTTTACACTTACATATGCATGTACCAAAACAAATCTATAAACTGCAACAATTGAAAGACATTGGAGCCTGAAGCTATTAGCAGCCTGAGGCTCAAATGTAGTGAATTCTGCACTTACTCAGGTGCCAGACCTTTATTGTACCACTTTCTGATAAGTAATATAAGCTGACAGTGGCTAAATACACAAGTTCGTACAGAAGACAAAGTATCGTACCATTCTACAGTAGTCATATTTGTAATTCTACTTCACATGCAATACAGGAATTAAACTAAAAAGCCAGCATCTAACTCAGTTTGAAAGGCCTTATATAGAGCCTTGTGGTAAAAGTTATAGTACACTCATTGGTACATAAAAGTCGGGTTTTGTTAAGGCTAAACTTCTGAAGTAATCCCACTGCCAAATATTTATTTCATCTCTGCATGCAGACTGAAAGCAGCAAATCCAAGTCATTTGTTCACATTAAATATGCAATTCAATTATCATCCATCAAGAACAAAAGCTTCAGGAGTTCATTATTTCTTTTTCCCAAATCAGCTTTTGGTTGGGGCTTGTTTTGTTAGGTTTTTTTGGGTTGGAGATTTTTGTTGGACATGGCCTTTTTCCCAGAAGTCACCTAGACAATGAGGAAAAGTGTAAAGGTGGCTAGATCTCTATGATACAAATTAGGACCTGGGAAATATCACCAATAGCAGCAGCTCTGGGTCTATGTAGCACAGCAGTTCATGACCCAGCCTGCAAAATAAGCCTGCCTTTAAACTCTGTGGTGGCTATAAATAGAAGCAGCTCTAGCTTGAAAAACAAGTGCTAAAAGCAAAGCCGGCTTTCCCTCCCCTTCACTACAAGTCTGATACCAGAGCATATTGCTGTATGAACTCCATTCGCAAAAGATGAAGACCACTGTGCTTGAATACTTTGAAAATATGATAAAAATCTCCTTAAAAAGCCTTCAAAAAAGACATTTTTATTAAGATAACTATATGGATACTGCCTGAAACCCTCCAATAAAATATATTTTCCCATGTGTGCACCCTTAAATTTCTTTGGTAGATGTGAAATACCAGAAGACATTTGTTATCACAGTACAAAGTACTGTATGATCTTTATTTATGTCCTACAGCAGATGGCAGAGGAGCCAAACTGCAGGAACACAGAACCACACAGAGTCTGACAGTGCTGTGAGGGGTTTCTCTCACGTCTCACAGCAGACCTGTGAGCAGCAGCTGAGCGAGGCAGAGCCAGGGGACAGCAGAAGAGCCCCAAACAGCTGGTACATGCACCATCTTCTCCATCCCAGGAGAGCAAAGGACACAGCAGCAAAAGCATCATGATGATAATTGACTGCCACATTGGTGTGTTCTGCTCCCACTACTTGAGCGCCAGCCTGCAGCTGGGAGGCACGAGCCAGCTGGAATGGGGCCTGGGGCAAGGTGAAAGCACCCCACATGATCTACAGCATCTCTCTCATCAAAAAGAGAAAGCATATATGAAATTTCCAAGTTAGGACCTTCGTTCAGCAGGGTTGCTGAAGGAAGCCTGGGATATCAGACCAATAATCATAGCCAATGGCTATAGGCAAACCCCACTGTCTCCATCTTCCACACGTGAAGTGAGCACATGGCTCACACTACAGGCACCAGTTTTGTGTCAACTCCCCCAGCATATGGACACACACAGACCAGCACCTCCAACAAACGCCTCCTAGCACAAATCTAGGTACAGAAATGGTACTGAAGCACAAACAGGAATTACAAGCTAAAAAAAAAGTAAGAAATATTTCCTGACAACCCAGTAGTCTGACATGCAAAAGACCACATGGAGGTCTGCTAACATATAACACAGCTCACAGGGAAGGAAGGTCAAGACAAAATAAATGGGACCACAAACATTGGTGGACAAAAAGTAGTCATCAATCTTCAACACCTGCTTCCAAAAAGGTAAGGCTTGATTAATCAGGCTCTTCTAACAGGCGAGGTTGGCTGACCTGCATCTTTCATTTGTATTATTAACAAGGATTAAAGCTCATTATTCCATGTGTTCCCCGTCCTGGCAACTAGAGCAATGTTTGCCAAGAGCCATATCAGCCAGCTCATCCTGCGTCTTAATCCACAGCAAATACCTTGAAGGCCAGCCAAGGCTTTCAGAGTCATGGTCTCTTACCCTGCTATACCCAAGTGAAAACCTAAACCAAAGAAAAAGGAAGTTATTCACCAATGAAGAATACAACCAACCATTCAGGCTCAATGCTAGAAGTGTAGCAACCTTCATTTTAAAGTTTACCTCGTAGTAAAAGTCTTGAAAAGTCCTTGGTAAGAGAATATTTCAGTTCAGGTCATCAAGAAAAAAATATAATTCATTTAAATACAAAGTGACTGTAGTAAATAATTGCAAGAGTAAATTAAGTCCACAGTATTCACAATTGTATTTGCATACTTGCAATTTCCTTCCATTTTTATTTCCAGCAAGAAGGATCCTGTTTTGATACTCAATATAAAAACCTATATAAGTGACTTAATTTGAGTAACAAAAAAAGAAAAACAACAATAATTACAAAGAAATTACCAAGAGCTGTGAGAACAAGCATTAGTGTTTATGATGGAGACCTTTGGAGAAGAAAACTCTTACCAGACTCTCTCCCATGAAAGTAATGCCATGGAACAGAACCCTACTAATCAAATCCCCTCCTCCTGAACGCCACTATTTGAATGAAGGTAGACATCTAAAAAGCTAAAATAAAAAGAAATTCACTGTTCTCCCCACATTCATTAGAAGGTTTTTAAATGCATTTTATGAATCTCTACCAACTTCTATTATTCTCTGTAGGAATATAATAGTAATACCTCATAGCAGATAATTAGAAAGCAGTGCACACAAAATCACGATATGTGCAAGCTCCAGTAACTGGAGACAAAGAAGGTGGGACAAAGAATTACCATTAACAATTTAGAAATAGCATGGTATGAAACAAGGTAGCTTTCTCCCCCAAATTAACTTGACAATGTACCACAACACTGTGTTTGTGTGGCAAGGCTTTGGTCACACGGGGATTCCAGGCTTGGTTTCTGTGAGAAGCTTCCTCCATCTGACAGAGCCAAGGCTAGGCAGCTCCAAGACAGCACCTGGTAGCACCTCTGAGTTAGCATATCCAAAAATGGAGAAAGGAGACAGGAAATGGACAATGCAGCCAGAAAGAGGAGCAAGTACGTGAGAAAAACCATTCACTTCAGAGGCAGAGAAAATCAGGAGTAATTCTGGGCCCAGGAAGATGACACAGGTAAGGGAAGGCATTTGAATATTTAGGTTTTATTTTCTCATTAGCCTGCTCTGATTTGACTGGCAATAAATCAGTTTTCCCCAAGCTGAGTCTGCTTTCTCCATGACAGTAATCAGTGAATGATTATCTCAACTCACAAACTTTGATTACCTTTTCTCTCCTGTCCAGCTGAGTAGGGGGGAGAGAGAGCAGCTTTTGAGGTCACTTGGCATTCAGCCAGGGTCAACACACTACAGTATGAAACAAAGCATTGCTAAAAACCAGAATCTGATTAGCACAGAAGTTACCAATTCTACCATATATACATTAAACCCCATAGGTAATTTCCATTCCCAACAGCAGATTCTGTGGTACACCTTTTCAAGTTGCTATTTGTTCCCCCAAAAGTCCCTCTGTTGCATATAACCCCATTTTCATAATGCTTAAAATTCTGCAAAGTCGAACAGCTGGAAGATCAAGGATCTTCCAGTGAGTGTACAGTGTCATGATTCTCTGTTAAAGAAACCCCTTTAAATCCTACACCTTTTATCTTGGCTCTGTTCCAGTGTGGGTCCTGAAAAGACGTCAAATCAACAAGTTCTTGCCCACTTCCTTGGTATGCATCATTAACAAGGCTTTTTCAACTGACAGTGAGGGACTGGTAAGCCCAGTACCCAGACTGTGATTTTAGCCTCTTTTGAGAATCAAGTTGCTGAAGGGACAGAGTTCGCCAAGGACCTGACATTTGGGGCCTGGGAAGGAGGATTTGGCAGGAGGCACAGCTTAGCAAACAGGGCGGGGCTCACCAAGAACTTGTGATCTGTTCCTAGCTGGCATGGAGTTACCTGAAGAAAGCCATTTTACCTTTTTTTACACCTGAATTTCTGCTCCACATGAACTGACACACACTAGAATTAGAACTATGGGATTGGACAGGGATAATTCACATGTCATCCAGATAAAGGCAATTCAGCAGGTTTTGGTCTTTCAGCATCATCCTTGTCAGAGGGACTATGGCAGGTAAACCAAATAAAGTGAGACAACGGGGATGCTGGCTTTCCAAATCACAGCCAGAAACAGCAATGAAGACAGGGCTGAATACCAGGGTTATCCTCTTTTATGAGGGGAACTTTTACTGCAACTCAAACCTGAAACTTCAGTTCTCCCAAAATACAAGTTCTAACAACATATTTATTTATTTATTCATATGCTTTCCTTGACTGGGTCTTCCCAGGAAAAGTAAAAAAATCGTTCAAGACTCCCTTGTCACATTTTTTTTCCCAGCTTACATTTTTTTAAACACACATGAGTTCCAGTGGATTTACCATCGCAAGCTCACAGTTAATAACTCAGGAAGAAGGCAGAAGTTGATGAAAGGAAGCACATCTTGAAGCAGATCAGGACAGAATCTAAATTAAACATTGGATCAGGCACTAGCTTTTCCTGTGGGCCTTCATAAGCCACAATCTCTTTCTGTCCCTGCTCCCTATCAGCAAGATCATTAGCTGAATAAATGATAGTTAAAAACCCATTAACAAAAGTCAGATTTGCTAGGCTTGATCAATTAGGTTTTCCAAGTGTAAAAGTAACCTAACCCACAAGCCTTATGGAGGAACTTGCTTCTGCCAAATGTATTATGCAATTTTTGATCACTGCT
The DNA here is from genome assembly GCA_013390105.1 of Tichodroma muraria. NCBI lineage: Eukaryota > Metazoa > Chordata > Aves > Passeriformes > Sittidae > Tichodroma > Tichodroma muraria. Next base: position 7,746 of record WAAG01001142.1, read on the forward strand.
GCCTTCTTCCAATTCCTTCTCAACTGCTTCTTTAAAAGCAGAGATTTGGGGCAAGTAAAGATAATAGGCTGTACTTCCTGATATTCACATCAAAGATTTTCTTTGTTTTCAAGTTTAATTAATTTTATTAAATTGATTTTTTTTTCTTTCCTGATCTCCAAGTCTGAGCAGGGAATGAAAAGCAAGATGGATGCTGCTAGATCAACAACTTGGTTCTCGTTCCCAGGGTTCATACCAAGGCTGCAGTGGTACTGCTGGCTGTAACCATTCAAGCTCAACAGCCCAGTGGGACCAATTACTGCATTTACAGTAAAACATGCAAGGAAATCTACCTCCCTATCTCCATATAACCAGGTTTACTGAAGGATAACCTACTACATTACACAGATTAATACTTCAGTGAGTAAATTAATCCTCAGAATTTCACTCACTCTTTGTGGCTTATAAATTTTAATTGGTTCTAAACTGCCACATGAATTTATTGTGAGTGTACATTGATAAAGTAGAAGGCATCAGAAATTATTAACACACAGAGACAACAGGAAATATTGGGGCAAGTTTATAAACATCTATAAATGTTTAAAATTTGCAGGATTCAAACTTGGTTTAGAGGTGTATCATCATAGCTGACATAGAAGCTGACATTACTCTTTTCCAGGAGGAAAGAAGCAGCATTAGCTGAGAATGAAAGGCACTGAAAATGAAAACTTCAGAAAGGGAAATGCTCCTATTTTGCCAAAGCTAGATGCAAAGCTGAAGGGTAAGTAGTGCTTGTACTACATGTGATTGTACCATTATTGATCCCAGTCAGTCAATACTACCAGTGCAGCAATCAGAACAGCTTTCCAACACATTGACATCCTGGCACACCATAAAAATGAATACTTGTACAAGAATGAAACACAGCACCAGATTTTCAAGTACATCAGAAGGGCCTAACAATATAGACTGACCTCTTTAGGACATAATACAACTTCACAAAGTTTTATCATTAGGATAAATCTTCCCTCCTATCTGTCTACAAAGGTTCAGATCACTGGTTGAACTTTCCAACTGTGTATCATAATAGAATTAGTTCCCTGAAATATTACAGGAAAAGTTTCAATTGTGGTTCGTTGGCTTTTTAACCACTTACTGTATGTTAATCCTGAAACACAGCAATGATTATTTGAACACCAGTAACAGTATCATATTCCTACCCATAACAGCAGAGGCATTCAGAATGTATTTTCCATTTTTGTGAAATACAATAGCAGTTAACAATTTAGTGAATCAGAGACCTGACTTATCATTAATGTCAAGACTTGTCACATTTGGTAACGTGAAAGGCCAGGTCTCTCTCTGGTCCCCTGCCCCAAAACAAAGAGCTTCCCAAAAGCCAGGAAGCAACACTGTTACCCAAGGACTATTGCCCATCTTTGCATTTCAGTTCTGCATTTTTTCATTTAATGAATGTGGCACAAGCAAGTAATTATGACACCACACCAATCCGTTTTATATATTATGAATGTAAATAATATATGAAATAATAAGAGGTTGCTTTTTTTCTCATATGTATTTGCACATATACCCAAGGTTTCCACAAACATTTCTGAGAAGCTTCACCAATTGCTTTAGCTTGCAGTAGCTAGTTACTTGGGATGGCCCATTCAGGACCATCAGCAGCAATGCTGCTGTAGAACAGAAAAAGACCCCAAGGCTAAAATAGCCCATTATGCCCATTTCCTCTTATGGGTGGGTCACTGAATTGCTCCAGAAAATATTTCAATAGGAAAATATGCAGTACATTCCTTGCTCAGAGTACCTTTCAGACTACGCTTTCAAGCTCTGTGAACATATTCTTGTACTTACTAGAGGCTCTAACCATAACTTTAACCCTTATGACCACAATATCCCACTAACAAGAATATCCAATGTCTATCTTCAGAAGCCTTGATATCTTTTATTGTTTGAGTAAACCCGGACAAAAAGGCAATAGAAGTTTTCTACAAGGCAAACTCCTTAAACCATATCCACTGATATATAGTAAACCCTGATATTTTCCTGGAATTCACAACACTCCTTGTAACACTGAAGGAAAAAAAGAAAAGAAAAGAAGGAACCAGTAATTTTACGGTTACATATGAAATAAACTATCAGTTCTTACCTGCCATCAGTTTACACCCTACAGCTGTGCAGGGCACCACCGAGCAAAACAACTTGACAAAAGCAAAGCTACACAGCCTCCAATTGCAAGATATGCTATAGTGAGTACATAACAATTTACTACAGAGATTTTATCAGCTCACATTTTGATTTTCAATACTGATTGAACCAAAAAAGACCTTCTTGTAAAGCCACCTTTTGGGTCAAAAATTAAGAGGTGAATAACCAGAAAAAACAACAAAAAGCAGCCTTACATATAAATATTTTTTTCCTAATGTATTTACTTCATCCATTTAACATCATACTCTTTCTACTTTACTACCTGCTGATTTGCTCACTTTTGACACTGCAAAGGACAACTTCAAGCTTAGAGGCAAGGCAAACTGCCTCTTTTAACTTAAAAGGAAAGACACTATTGCACTCACACACTTAACTTTTGGCTCTTTCTTTCAAGCATTTCCAACTTATGAATAAAAGCAGTGAAGTTCCTGCAATCTCAAACAGAAAGCCCAGAGTTTTCCTACCTTTATCTGCCCTCAGGACTTCTTAGGGCTGCTCTCCTTGAATTTCAGGATTGACCTCCAGAGCATTCAAAAACATCTTAGCTAAGCAGTCACTCTTCCACCTTCTTATTCAGAAGTGAACCGGTGAATGTTCAGCCACCCACACCTGCTCCTCCTTCCTTTGGCCTTGCAGGGTCTGAGCTACCATCGGGGTAGGAAGGTCCACCCCCTAACTGGCAGCAAGTAAAGCTCCCTGCCTCACCTGGCTCTGATGAAAAGCAGCTGTGCTGCATCACTGCCCTGCTAACCCTGGGGCACAGGGAATGGGCATCAGCTGGGCCTGGCACAGAACCAGCACCTGCACCTGCCTGGAGTTAACACCCTTCTCGTTAGGGCTAATACTGGCCAACCTGTGAGGCTCCTCAGCCTGCTGGGTGGAGGAGGCTTTTGATAAAATACCTATCGTTTCTTTTTCGTAGAACAAATAGGGAGGGAAAAAGAAGGTGTGATTGAATTTGTTGTTCTACTTGTTAATAGACAGTATGAGGTACTCTAATTTCATATCAGTTTTTCTAATTGTTTCCATACACAATGCATGTGTTTTGATATGAGCTCCTCTTGGTAAGGTCTCAGCACTTTCAAGTAGTAGTAAGTAATACGATTACCATCTATTAAGCATTAATTCTTTGATTCCATTTGGACAAAGAGGAGCATATGGTAAAGCATTTTATGATCCTTGGTATATATTCTATGAGGTTGTCCTCCACTTCTGTTGTTGCATGCTATGTATCTGGAAAATGTCATCTGGAAATCAAAGGATAGCTTTTTTATTTTAGTTTCTCTCTCAGGTGTAATCCAACACATGCAGATTGTCCTACATAGAAGGGATTCAGAGTTGTCTGACTGGGAGTTTAGAAGGGTAAGAGTATCATCTTTTCCAAGGGAATTTATTGCTTTGACATCCTTTAGGAAAACAGATGCAGAATGTAGCCCATTCTTTATTTTCCAAAAAGTGCTGAGCCAAAATAGAGAAGTTCATCAGAAGAGACTTGGCTAGACACATGGCACAGATAGACCTAGCATGTTACATCTAGGCCAATAAACTAATTAGATAGTAAATATCAGAAGACCTACTTGTTCATTAGACTAATTGAGCTAATACTGTCCAGACATTAAAATATGAGGAATGAAAGCTATATGCAAACAAAACAGCTGTAATGACTTTCTGATAAATACTGCCTGGCTGCATAAGGCTGGGGGATATTACTCAAGGGGAGTAAAAAGATTTCCTTTGCACAGCAGCAATAATCCATATATCCAGAGAGAATTTAAACACAATTGAGATCTACAGCACACCATGTTCACTGCAGAGGTAGAGGTGATATTGCAGCTAAACTTGTATTAGAAACTAGAATCCCTGAATTTACATCTCATCTTCAAGAAGATATTTTATATTAAATTTTTGGAGAAATAGACAAAGGACATTTGAACTTAGGGCGTGGCAAGAATAAGAGAAAAAAATCAGTCATTGGAATTGTCCAATTTAACTGTTACTGCCTCAACAAAGCAATCTAAAAAAAAAAAGAGAGGAAATTGAGCTTCTGGATTTTATATACTTAGAAGATCAATGTAACACTTCTTTTTAAAGTTCAGATTTTAGAATCATCATAGAATAGTTTGGGTTGGAAGGATCCTTAAACATCATCTTGTTCAAACACCACTGCCATGGGGAGGAACACCTTCCACTAGAGCAGGCTGCTTAAATCCCCACCCAACCTGGCCTTGAATGCTTCCAATGATGGAGCATCCACAGCTTCTTAAAGCAACTTGTTCCAGTGAGACTGTGTGGCTGCCACAAAAGTTTGGTTCAGCTCTCTCAAATTAATATTAAGAATCCAAGTTCTGCCTGGGATAACTCAAATGGAATGAATATTTCACAGTGCTTCTTCCTTTTGAACAGTCAGAGAAAACAATATTTATATCAATGTCTTCAAACCTCTCAATGGCAATTAACTGCTTTGGGCTGAAAGGAAACATGAAACAATTCCAAGGAGGACCATTTTCAAATGGATTGTCCTGGAGCTGGGGGTTTCTTGTGATACTGGCTGTTTATACTCCTCCACCTGTATCCAAGTGATAGAAATTCAATCACCCATTTATGAGATACCCTCTAATTTGATATGAAACTGTAAAAATGTTTTTAGAAATAGATCTCAGCAGAACTTATTGCAGATGCCCTACAAGTCTCTTACAGCAAAATCATTTATCAAATATGTGAGAACCTGTCAAGAGTGAGGATTTCTGAACCTTGTCCTAGATTGCTTTTTATATATGGATTAATGAATGAAATAATAAATCAAGAAAGACTGCTGTGCTCTGATTATTCTCAGTTCCTTGTATACAGTTTCTTTTAATGTCCTACCTGCAAGGCAATGGGGAGAAATAGCACAGAAAAAGACAGAACTGGAGAGAATCAGCCTTTCTTTTTGTAGTGATTCTACCTAGTGCTGCTTACACTTTTGTATTTGCTCTGTGATGCCTAAAAGCATGGTTGGAAACAGAATTCTTCCCTCCCTAAAAACACCCACATGATCTGAGGGAATGGGTTTCTTCATACACAGCATAGTTACTGACAGTATTTCAGAAAACTGTAAGTATAGGTTTTACAGCATATTTGTTATTGTCTACAGTAAAGCATTAAAACACATGTAACAAATTTAGGGATTATTGCATCTTTTAGTGTCCCAAAGCAGTCAACTGCAGCCTTACTACTACTGTCAGTCATCATCCTAAAGGCCACAGTTATTACAGAAAACAGTGTTAACTCTCTAATCTAGCTAAGACAACTTGTTAGAAGTTGATCTGAAAGCAAGTGAGAGCACCAACATGGTGTTACACCTCTTTACCGATTTAATATTTTTTTCAATTATGTACCATTTTATTTATTTTTTTAATAATGTGAATTTGCCATATATACAAACTCAAAATGTCCTGGAAATACATAAGCTTTTATAGTCTACACCAGAGAGTTCCTGGCAGGTAGTACACAACAGGGTCCAAGAGTCTTTTCTAAGACTTTTAAAAGCAAATCTTCCTTCTGTAGCTTGTGGTATCTGTCTAGATTTATTTTCTTTCAGGCATTATAAAGTCTTTGGGAAGAAGTGTAAATGAGGAAGAGACATTTCTGACTCCCAACTGTGGAGGGCTATATGACTTGTAATCACAAGTGCTCTGACAGTGTTTGCTATTCTGTTGCTGGAAAATCCTCCTTGCCTATCCTGAAGCTTTTATTTTCTCCTTATCCCTCATTTGCATTCTCTCTTTCATCCAAACAACAACACAAGTTCAGCATTTTGACAGGTTGTCATCAGTACCATTCCTATCCTGAGGGCTAGATCCATGATGTACAATTGTTCTCCATGGCCTCTTTCATCTTTCCCAGAGAGCGCAAAGGAGGATGCAGAAATATTTCAATGTTTTAACATGCAGACTTCTGTAGAAAGGGGGGATAAGTCACTTTAGCATTCAAAGGGGTGGGTGCCAGATTAATATGACAAACCTGAAAGAAGCTGGATAGATAGCCAGGAAGACATGACATAAGGTGTAGGAGAATGAGTTTTAAATTGGTGCTGAAACAAGCCATGTTAGCACTGATGTCATGAAGTCATGGAGTGTTTGCATACCACAGCAAGTGTTTGTTTTCTCCTTAGGGACAGTTTGTCTTTGCTATAGCTGACAAGAAGAAAGGTGAGGAAGAAAGCTAGTCTGTTTTAAAGCATGATAGGAGAAGGAAAAAAAAAAAAAGGCAAGTGTTTCATATTTTCCTGGTGTTTGGAGAATATCTTGCTCTGCAATTTAAACAGATTGTAACTGTTGAAGTGTGGGAGTCCTTCAAAAGAAGGAACATAGGAAAACAAAATGGAAATTGTCAGTTAAATCCTGAATCTGAATTCACCAGGATGCTGTAGGGTAGAGGGGTCTAGAAACTTGAAGTCAAACAGACACTGGCAACTTGGAAAGACATTTGCTAGTGATTTCAGGACATGTGTACCTCATGATCTTATCAATATGATATGAAATGGCCCAGACTGTATTTATCTTACAGCTGAAAGGAGCAGATCACCTGAAATTTTAGCATGCACACATATACTCACCTGCAGTGCAGTTTGGATCAAAAAATATCCCAGCATTCTGGGGTTTTTTGGTTACCCCTGAGCACATAGAGGGTTTAGAAGACAGTAGCTGATGGCAACCACTGAACAGTCCCATTGATGACAAACTTGGGACAATTAATTTCCCTTTGTGGTCCTGGGATGGCTCCAAAGATAAAACAACTACTAAAATCACAAAGAACTCTCACTACAGTGACTCAATATACTCACTGAACATACATAGAAAGACTGTATAAGAAAAATATTTAACATATTGATAGATTTTAAAAATAAGTACTTATCCTACTAAGGCTTTCCCTACCATATCAAGTTTCTAAAAGAAAAAGGTATTTTTCTATGTACTTCAAGCTTTAAGAGCTCAGAACTGAGATGCAAAATAAAATCAGTATTTCAAGGTAGAACTGTGTCTCACTGCTTATTGTGCAGTAGCCAGAACAGACTAATTTCCTGTTGAAATTAGAAATGAAATAGAAATTAAAGTATGGTTCATCTCAGAAATTCACATTACAGTGATGG
>WAAG01001150.1:667-20862 GCA_013390105.1 Tichodroma muraria
GCACCCAGAAGCTGTAAAAAGAGGAGCAGTGTGAAGTAGTTAGGCAGCGATGGTTTAACCACAGCAATAAATACTCTTGCTAACAGCACTATTCAATCTACACATTATCAGCCTGTGATAGGTGCAAGCAGCAAGTATTCATTTACAAAGAAGCAGAGGGAGTTTGGCACTCCTACCCTGTCCCCAGCTTGCTCCATCCCCCAAGCAAAACAAAAAAGCATTTACCAAACATTTTCTTGGCGACGTTTAACTTCCTAGTAAACCTTCCTCGCAAATTATGCTGATTTATCTCACCCAAGAGATCTTTATAGCAACTTCTCCCATCTCCAATCTCCCCTTCTTTACACACACAGCTATGAGACAAGGATGAAATATAACAAACCATTATAAAACAGTTTGCAACACATTCAACAATTGCCAAGTAGAACAACATGTCAGTATCTACACTTGAAAGACCAATTTCAGCTCTAAGATCTTAGAATCATGGAATGGTTTGGGTTGGAAGGAACCTTAAAGATCACTTGATTCAAACCCCCCCTGCCATGGGCAGGGACAACTTCCACTAGACCAGGTTGCTCAGGACCCTACCAACCTGGCCTTGAACTCTTCCAGGGATGCAGCTAAGGGCTGAGTAACTTCTGCCTAAACTGAGTGACAGGAAAAAAGATGTGCATTTCTGCCAGGCAAGCCAACTTGTATCTGCCCAAAGAGAATGGAGATGCTTTCTCAGATACAAACAACATAAGGATTGTCTGCTCTAGAGTTCAGGGTACAGATTGCCACAATATAATTATTGACACCTTTCTAATTAGATATTTAGTCAGCTGTAGTAATTTCAGCATCTGAAAATCTGAGGTAATGCATAAAACCCACAGGCTAAGTGACAATCTATCAAACAGCTCCTGTGTGACCCCCTAGCTTCAGTGAGAAGCCAGCCCAAGCACATCAGGTAGCTATGGCTCATCTGGAACTCACTGAGGGGCCCAGATAGGTTAATGACTTTTCCAGAAAAGCTTATCTACATGTGAAAATCTCCGTCTTGGTTCACACGGATTTGTAGTCATCACTCAGAGACTACCAAAGATGTTTTTTCCCGTTTGGGCTTTGTCCAAGTATCAGCTCTGCTCTTTCTGCTTCAGCCATGCAAAGACATGCGACACAGGGGAGGAATTTGACATCACTCCAGCCTCAGAGGGCTCAGTGCCAGCTGCTGGGGAACAGATCTGTAAGGCAGGGACTGCGCTGAACACTGTGTCCTGCACTGTGCTAGCAGATTTTCAGAAAGGGAAGCCACTGTGTTTCAGTCTTGGCAGGGAGCACATAATGAGCAAGTGGATGCTGATAGTTTTAGCAGCGTTGGAGAAGGAAGGATCAAGGAGATAGGACTGCTCTTTCCCTCTTCAGTGTCTCAGAGAAGCTCTACTTTTTCTTGAAAACACATAAAATTCTTGGTGAAGCTTTCTTTGGTGTTTGAGAGGCCATTATGCAAAAATGATCCTCTATCTGGCCATATTTTTCATCTAAGGGGTAGAAACTTGTAGGTGTTTTGCTCCAAAAGACTACGTGAGGTCTGGTGTTTCTTCACTCAATTTCCCCCTTCTCTGTCACTCTGCAACTCTAATTTATTTATTGTTCACAGGCCTGACTGGGAGAAGAGACAAAGTCTTATTACTCAGGAGCAAATGTGGGCAAACAAGCTACACATCTCCCTTTTAATGATTGGTTACTAACTTCTACCACCACTAGCATGGTGAGCTACACCTCCAGCTCACATCACAGAAGACTCTGCCACCCCAGATTTAAAGCATTTTGTGACCCACATGCAATAATTTATAATGACTGATGTAAAACTCTACTTTCAATGGGTTTGTTACAAACAGGCTCTTCTCAAAGGGTGACTCTGGCCCGTACTCCTGAGATCACCCTTAGTTTCTTCAAAATTCAGCTCATCCAAACCAAGTTTCCAAGCTGCAGTGTAAGTCTCTTTATTTGCAGTTTTCAAGCTGGCTTACCTAGGAGTCCCCTGAGAGTTAATTTCACATGTGGCAGTCATGTCACAAAGATACTGCCGGCAATCGCTGGGAAAGGCCAAACACTCGGATGAAGGAGTTCTCCTACTCGTCCCAGGCTTGCAAACACAAGTTGCCTAAGGGAAGGCAACACAGTGATCACAGAGCTGCATTCACCATCTTTTACCCTGTGAATTATCCTATAAAAGGGCTGTCTGGTTTCCCTTTGCAAAATCTAAGGTGAGGAGAGCAGATTTGACCAACGCATTCCTCAGTTCGTATGAAGAACTTCTCCCCTGGCCATTTTTCAGACCTTGGCTGTTATTGCCCGTACCTCTCCTGGACGTCTGTAAATACAAATTGTAGAGTTTTCTGGGCAGCCTCCATTGTTGTCAACACAAGGGTTGATGGGCTGGCAAATCTTTCCATCTCCTTGAAATCCTTCTTTGCAGGTACATTCGTATGTACGTGGTCCAAGAACTTTACATACAGCAAAGAGGGAACACGGAGAAGGAGAACAAGGATCCTGAGCTGCAATTAAAGAGATTAGAGGTGAGCAGAACCAAACTTCTGTTTTCAAAACAGCCCTTAATGCAGCACAGCACACTGCAAGGCATGGAAAGAATGGAGCATGAGGAATTCGTACTATTAAACTTCTAAAATTCCACAGGGAAATGAAATCATTCCAGACAGCAGACATTTGGGGGTTTTCATTCTGAGGAATTTGGATGACACATTTTCCATGTTACTTCAGGAACAGAAGTGTGAGTGATAGAGGGTGCTTGGATTGATTCTGAATTTGCATCATATCTGAGGACACATGAAACTGCAGTTTGGTCAGCAAAACCTGTCAAGAGTCAGTGAAAACAGCTATACACAGCTAGCTGATCACAAGCATCTTATCAATTTTCTTTTAAGGAAACCAGTTCACAAACTTAAATTTAAAATCAGTGGAGAACTCCTTGGACTCCACACCTTATTATTTATACTGGTTCAGACTCACCAACATCCTGCTGTTACTATTTAGCACATAGTTATAAGTGAGTGCTGATTGGAACTTGCAACTCTAATTCTTGCTTTTATGACCAAGTAAGAAGAACCAAAATCTTAGCCCTTAATCTTATGGGTATTCATGAAAATATGGGTTTTAAACCTCTGCAGTGAAGTAGGCATTGTGTTCACCATAATCAAACTCCTCTGCAGATACCAGTGTGATGGGATTTTTTCCAAACAGGACCATTTAGGGTCACAGAGAAGCTTCTCACCTTGGCAAGTGCCGCCCTGTTTCCTGTAGCCCAGCTTGCAGTCACACATGGCTGTGCCATCCCTCACCACACACTCGCTGTTGGCCTCGCACGTCACACCTTTGCAAAGGGGGAGCTCTGCAATCACACAGCAAAGAGTTTCCCTTTGAGAATGTAGGGCACTGGGAGAAGATATAATTCACCTTACAGAATATCTGGAAATAAGGGCAAATGTGGTTTCTGAGGTCCCCAAACTGGCACAAAAGCCAGAGGATATGAGCAGTGCAGGCAGCTCTAAGCTCCTGGCAGCCTAGGTAGTCAGGTCCCCAAGACTGAAAGAAGGGATCTAGCTGGTGTCCAGAGGAAAAACAGAGGCATACAGAGATAGTACATCTCAACCCCTGTCACAAAGTGGGGAGTAGAACCCAGCTCTTCCCTCTATCTTGATCTCCAGTGCTCAAATTATCTTTCCTCTACATTCCCAACCTATTCAGTGCCTCCCTGCCCCTTTAGGGACAGCCAAGCCCCCATCATAGGTCTGCTCTCCCAGTCCCTCTGCAGCTACCAGTCTGTTTACCTTGGTCACACCTGGGCCCTGTGTAGCCTCCATAGCACGTGCAGCTCCCGTTCCCAGCGACGCCGCTGTTGCATTCCCCGTGCACACAGTCACACTCTGCAAGGGAAGTCCAGACCAAGCTTCAGCCCTTTGGCTGCCTGACAATGCACAGGGCTCCAGGAACACACTGGCCAGCTGCTCTGGGACTTGGAAATCTGATTTCCCACCAATAATCTACTAGATCCTTTTAAAATTTGGCCATGCCTGTCAGAGCTTTGACAGGGCAAACGGTGTGTCCTGGGCTCAAGAAAACAAGGTAAGATCAGCGTTGGATGCAAGGCCTAGACCAGCTTTTCAGGCGTGTGTTTTAACACATGAGCACAACAACCAAGATCACATTCGTCTCCACACCTGTGTGGACACAAGGAAGCAGGAGTTAGACAAAAAGGACTCCTGTAACAGCCAGGCTGACTGCCCATAATTCACTTCCCAAAATGCCATATATGAGAGGTAGCACAGTGTGCTGTCATTTCTTTTATAGAGGGCAGCAGGGAAGAAGCTGGGAGACAAGTGGAGCTGTTACAGAGTCTGATAAACAGTTGAGAAGTGAGCGGGGGTTGTTTCAGGGATGTAGGTAATGGCCTGGCTAGAAAGTGGGATAGCCTTGGTAAGGGGGGGGAGAGAGACAGAGATTTACAGTAGGAAAAATGGACTGTTTGAATGAGAGACTGAGAATAATTTATTTAATGGGACAGTGCAGAAAGGCACAAAGACAAAATGCCCAGACACGTGCTATTGAACACTGCCAGCTCTTTGTCACTCTCCCCCTCACCAGCACCTTCCTCACTCAACCTCTTCCTCCTCCTTCTTTGTTTTCAGTTATTTTTTTGAAGGTTTAACTTGTATGACTTGTTCTTACCTGACTGACAGTCTGGGCCAAAATGATTTTCGTCCCGGCAATTCTGGCAGCCATACCCACTGTATTGTTCCTAGAAGGGCCCCAAAATGTGCCAGATATTATTTTTCTATATCACTCTATTGTTTCACACATCATTTAATTTAAAGTCTCTCCTCATTTTTGACTGTTCAGTGCTCCAAAACTGATCTGTTTGCTCTCCTGTGGCAAAGGAGATCACAGTGTAAGCTGACACACAGAGGGCATGCAAATGCCAGGAAACTCTGGTGGGCACTGAGGAAATAATGTCCTAATTAGAGACAGACAAGAAGGTTCCAGCTGGCTCCTGATATCTCTCTGAAAAATGAATCTGAATTCATTAATACCAATGGGACTTTTCACATTGATCTTACAGAGCTCAGGGACCTTCATAATACATTTTAGTTGATATAAGGTGTCTTTAAGTTAAATCCAAAATCAACTTTTCTCAAAGACAAGTCCAAGAGGTAGGATTTGAGCTGGTAATTAAGGGTGCTGTAAAAATATACAGTTCATCAGGGAAAGTTTCAAGTCTGACACTGATTCATTACCCTATATACACTTTAGAAACACCGCTCTGTTCAATTCAAATGTGCAGGAATTGTTTATACTTTGGTTGTACTAAGTCTGGAGTGGTAAAGAAAAAATAAAAAAAAATATCTGCCCTAAATTCTCTTTCTCATCTCTCCTGCTTTTCCTGAGAGAGGGAGCCTCTGCCTACCTGGGTACAGGTCATTAATAGCCAGTTGTCTCAGGGCTTCTTGCAGCCACACACAGACACAATTATTTCAACTGATTAGGGGTTAAATTAATGCAATTCTTTCCTTATTTCACCCTTGAGATTCTTCCCAACTCCACACCATCACCAACAGTGTTTTAGTCCTATTGTCAACAGCACCAATGCTGCAGGAAAACCACAGACACTGATGCTGGGATGAAAGGAGCTGCAAATGGCCTTCCAGGCAGAAGGGCAGCCTCCACCCAGAGTACCTGCACAGACACCACACAAACAACCCCCTCTGACAAAGCACATCACCCTCAGAGTAAATCATGCACTGACCTTGCAGATGCAGGTTCCATTTTGCTGTATACCATCCAAGCATGTCCCATGGCCATTGCAGGGATTTTCAGTGCCACCTGGACACTCTAGCAGGTAAGAGACAGGACAGATGAGATTAAATTGAACGACCAGCACCTTTCCATCTCCTCTTGCCCCAGGTGTTCCAGCAGTACAAAACAAAGCCGTCTTTACCAGCAAATGATCCAGCACACCTAACGCTGGCCCAGAGGTGAAAGGCCTAAGGTGAAAGGACTGAAAAGTCCCAACAAGCCATAAATAAATTTCAAGAAAGGCACTGAAATACTTTTTGAGGTTGGGCCACTGCTGACAGCAGCACTGAGAGGTGAGGGCAGTTCTAGAACTAGGAACAGATAGGAGCCTGCTTTGCAAAGACACTGAGCATTTTCAACTCTCCTTGACTTCATGAAGAGCTGGAAGTGTGCCCACAAAAACAGGGTCCCCACATCTTTAGAGTGGGGTACTTCCAAATTCTGAGGACCATTTCCGATAATTCTGAAATCTGTGATTCCTCTGATAAAACTAGTTGCTTATTCAAAGCCGGTATGAGAGCAGGCTCAAGCATTCAAACAGTCTCCCATTTTCTGCAGAACTGGAGAGGGTCTTTCCATATTCCGTCAGTCAAACGTGTGAGAAATATTCAGCTTAGTAGGTCTTGCTTTAGGATTTTTGAGACAAGATAAAACAAATTCTCATTACTTGGCATAAATCTGAGTGGGAGTTATGGGATGGTTATTTTCACCTTGGGTTGGAATTGCTAAGTATTTTCTGTGGCTGAATAGCTGACTAACTCCAGACTATAGAGCCGCACACGTGGCACACGCGCTGCAGACAAGAGGGATATCAGAAAGCTCTTCCTCTTCCTTTGGAAACTTTTGTAAAGAGGAACAAAAACATCCCTTTCCAAAAGTTTATTTTTACAGAGGAGACAAAAGGAAGTTCCACCACAGGAGGTTATGTTATGTGTTAAATGTAAGGGGATTCGACTCCTCTGGAGCAAAGGGATTATGTGCTGAACAGACAGATATGGTCGCAGACAGATAATGGAGACCTTGTGAGTATTCAAGGAATAATGAAAATTAATCACCTCAGCATATGTTTAATGCCTCCTATTAAAATTGGTTTGACCCGTTCAACAGTTGGAGGTAGTTGTAAAAAAACCCGAAACTTACCATAGCACTCTGTACCCCAGAATCCTGGACAGCACTTTTTCTCCTCAATTTCCTTCTTACACATGCGATGGCACCCTGGCAGGGAAAGGGTATTTTCTCCTAACTTGACAGAGTATCTTAAAAAGAATAATCCAAGATTCTGATTATACCACAAACCCGGCACAGGCCTGCTGGAGGGTTTCTAGACAATCACACTGCAGTGCCCTGAGCTCTGAAGGGAAGGAAGGGCCCTCATCCCCTGCTCCATGCACACACACAAGAGGTTTCACTCCAGTTATGTCTTCTCTAAAGAGGCCCATTGATATGAGCCTCAAAGACCGGTTAAAAGAAACCTGTCAGGGACTGGCCATGAGACAGGATCTTGCATCAGGATGGAAACCTTGGGAGCTGAAGGGTTAAACAGCACAGAAACACAGTTAGGATTTCCAGGGTGGCTCAGCATTTCACTTCACATCTAGAATAAGTTTGAAAGAACAAAATCTCCTTTCAAGACTCATCCCTTTCTGTCTTTTACTAAAGATTCCAGATCAAAATGCTGTAAATTTGGATTTAATAACCATATTATTCACGGATTCTCTATTAAATCTTGGATGCCTTAAATCCCTCAAAGAAGCATCTTCTTTTCATACCATCATCCCTCCCCTCTACACACAGGGTGAGTCCTTGGTGGCAGTGCCTCTTGTTCTGCACGTACACAGTACAAAACTATTCTTGGGACTGTCCAACAACCACTACAAGAGTAGATAACACTCAGAAAAACTGCACAGACTCACATTATTCTTACACTTCATTTTATTTTTGGCACCACATCCTTCCCAAAAGGAACTTGGAAATTGTCTCAATAGCATTGCTACTTTGGCTTCCATCTGACTCCTGTGTAAGTGCAAAAACTGCTATAAACTGCAAAACTGCCACTGCTATTTTTAAAGTATTTTGAGGGAATCAGAGAAAGAGCAGACAATGGAGCTATATATTAACAGTTAACATTCACTGCTGAATACATACACAAACAATAATCTATAGTGTTTCATTTTACAAAAGCCTCCTAGTAAATTCAATTTTCCTTCATTCTTTTCCTACCAGCCAAGCTCAACAGAGTATGAGCAAGGAACACATGAACAAGAAATTGTCATAAAGTGAACTAGGAAGGTTAAAAGTTCAGAGGATTACTGCTGGAAGCTGGGAGGATATACAGTGGGAACTATCATTATATTATTTTTCTAATAAGCCACTAAGGAATTCTGGGTCTGAAACAGACCTCTGTTAAATTGCTACAGCAGGATTAGCAAACTCAGGTTGTTTAGGACAAGTTAAGAGGTTATTGTCATTTAATTTGTTCTGTGTATATAGAATCTGCCCAGCAAAAAGTCTGTGGGATTTGCAAGGAGACAAAAGCAACAATAATAGGAGCCATAAACCCATCTGAAAACAAAACTCCGTGGATTTTTACAGCTCAGAACCACGTGTGTGTTCTGCTGAAGACACACACTACTCCCTGCATAGAAGGGCTGCATCAAAAACATTACACAGTGAGGAAATAGGCCTTACCTGCAGTCCCTCACCACTGATCCTTGGGTGGTCCTTAACCAGCCTCTTGGACACAACATTCTAGACACTGCAGCACAAGAAGTACATGCTGTATTCAAGGTGAACATGGTCTTGACATTGCATCGCATGGATTGCAACTTAAAAAGAAAAAACAGAACGGAAATAGCCCCAGATTAAATTATCATCCTAGGTACTTATGATTGGCACATCTTGCCAATCTGTAATATCTTTATCAAGTTGCACCATTCGTTAGATATCACTGGGGAGGGCAGTGGCCAGTGCAGCTTCTGGGAGGTCCCACACACTCCCATGGACTAAACCCCCCTGCCAAGGTGCTGCGTGCTTGGATCCACCTGGATCTCAGCTAGAAGCAACAGGGCAGACCACAGCTGCCTTATCCTTCCCCTATGACCCACAGCAAAAATTCTAACCATTTCTAAAATAATCACAACTCTGCACTGCTAATTTCAGCTGATCTTTTACAAACATGTACTGGTGGGTGAGGACAAGCCCTAAATTATTAAACCTTGTCAGAAGACACTGAATTAAAAGGCAACGCAGCATTTATCTTTTCCATGCCACTGATAAAATCCAGTTCATTGCTGTTCCACATGTCTGCAGAGCTGACTGTGTTAGTTCAGTCTATTCCCCAGAACCAGGAGGAGCTCACAGAAATATTTCTCATGGCAGTTGTCTGCGAGGAGGCATAGGAAGGTGGATGAAAAAGAAAGGTGCTCTGCACCTCTCTGAACACCTTGATGCTTTGACCTCAGGTGAGAAGGACTTCATAAACGTTGGCATGAAGATCAGGTAGGACACTTGGATATATCACATGGCTGGTGAATAAATCAGCTAAATCCTTCCACCCAACCAGAACGACTTCAGGGGTTTGTTTCTCCTCACAGGGCTTTCCTGCACCCCTGCACAACCTTGCTTCTCCAAGTGAAACACAGATGACAAAGTACAGCCTCAGAGTGAATGATCATCATCACGTGCCAACCCGTCATTAAAACTTGTGACTTCGCTCCAAAAGCGTTTCCTTGAGTTTCTACACTTCTGGAAACAAGCAACTGCACGGAAACCTCATTGGTACTTTTGAAAAAAGACAGTATTTGCCACTGCTGATGACAGAGAAAAGCTGGGAGGCATGAGCTGTGTATGGAGAAGGTCATTGACTGGAAAAAAACCCACAGAGCTCATCTCAACTGTGCCTCTACAGGCACTGTATCGTCTAAAAATAAAAACATGAGATCAAATTTTGGGAGGAGGCCTTGATCTGGAATTTTTAAGACAATCCTGAACAATGCTGCTAATGCAGCAGCCCTCCTGTCCCCAGAACTCCTTGTTTTGGACTCCCATCAGCAATCTCAGCTTGGCTTCCTCTGAACTTAAGCCCAAATACATACATTTGCCTCAAGGCAAGGGAGGAAGCCCACAGCTTCCCATCAGTTATCAAGAGCTCAGGAAGGCCCTCCCAGATGATAGGCAGCAGACCCTTTCAGGAAAACCTCCTGAGAGATAACCCTGTTGTCTCAAGTCCACAGGGACATGTCCCTGGAATGTTTCCCCGATTCCTTCCCTCTGACTGGAGTTGAGCTTTTTCTCATGTTCACAGACCCACCTTCTGCAGCCATCCATGCAAGAATGCCACCCAGTGAAGGAAATTATTTCTGTGTCTGTGGTTGCCCTTCCATGTGGTTCCCATGGATATTAACTTCTAGTTGTGCTTCTGAGGCTTTCCTACCATACAGCAACCTCCAGTTCCCCTGGCAGCAGAATGCCTAAGGAACCTCTTATGTCAAGGACTCCCTTGCATTATAAAGAGCTCAAAACCAATCTGAGATCCATCAAATCCATCTCTCCTGTGAGCACCAGCTTCACTGATACTATCCAGCAGAACAAAGATCAGCTTTGCTGTTCCTTATGCTTCCACCCACACAGAGCAGGCACAGGAGATTTCCCATTTTTCATGGAGCAAAACAAAGAAGACAAACAATATGGATGAATAAACAAGATGCTGCCTCCAGAGTACTCTGCCTCTAAAGATCAGCAGTGCCATTGATGGGAAAGAAATCCATCCAGTCATCTGATTGGATCTTAAATTAGGACTCCAGATTAAAGCTGGGCTTTTTAAAGGAGCCAGTTGAAGCCAGGCACATGTGTCTCATAGAACAGCACAGCTCCTGCCTTTTTAGTTCCACCAAATCCCAGCATTAGCCTTTCCTGAGACAATGCCTCGGGAAAAGGAATGGGAAGATGCCTGAGCAAGAAATACAGATGTGGACTCCTTCCTGTTAGAATTATGCCACAAACCCTTACCAGATATCTGAGCCACCCTATCTGTGTCAAAAAGACCAATAAACAGTAGAGCACAAAACACTAAATTAAAATTCTCCAGCCTTCTATTTCATCTGTACTTTCAGGCATCAGACACAGTTAGGCCATTAAATTTGTTCTCTGTCATGGTGGTGGAGGAAGACACCATTATGCATACATTAGTCTATTTCCCTTCTCTTTCCTTCATCAATGTGGCTCCACTTCTCAATGGAAATGAAGAATGGGAGAGACGGATGTCTGTCATTCCTCCCTGTTGGCATGTTTAATTAGTTCCAGACCTCTAAGACAAGACAGTTACTGTGGAATCCCCCCTACCCTACTGGGACACTTGATAAGCTTTAGGCAGCTTTCCAGTAAGACCTTCCCCTTTTTATAAGGAAATATGCTTGTGTCAGCAGCAACAACCAGGAGGAAAGAGGAAGAAAACAGCTGAGTGGAAAAGTATTAAAAAAAATATTTCCCTTCTAATTTGAGTGACAGAACTGATGAAGCAGTCATTTTCTGGAGTTTTGCTTCTTAGGAAAGCAGAAGAGGGAATCAAGGGACATAAATGCAACAGTCTGGATACTCAAATTCTGGACAGGATCAAAGACAGACAGAAGTTTGAGTAAGAAGTGGCTCCTGGGGCACAGCCTCATGGAAAACAATGATGCACTGCTCCCTTGGGCTCATCTTTGACTGCTGTTTCTAAGTGAAAAGCCACTGGAAAGGAAGCAGCAAGAGGGGACGTCTGTCCTGTGATGCAGCAGTGCTGCCTGTGACAGTCACTGTTCTGATCAGGTGATGTTGTGAGCCTGGACTGGGTCACAGTTTGTGTAAAAAGGAAAAGGAAAGGACTGATGCTCTGAAATATCTCCAAAATGAAAAGAAGTTTTTAAAGCAGAAGATATCCAGCTGTAGCCAAAAGAAGTTAAGAGCCAGGGTGCCTCTGTCTTCCAGGCTTTGTGCTGTGCTCACTCCCTGCACTCAAATGCTTGTGCAAGAGCAACCACTGCTCTCTGCACTCAGCTGAGACACATTGAAGCTGCTGGATGCTGCAGTGTTTCCTTCCCTCCTCTCTGAACAGATGTCCCTCACTTCTCAAGTGCTCATTTCTCATATTCCACCTCAAGAGAATAAGCTGGGAAGTATTTCGTAAGGACTAGTTTCATTCCCCTCATTTTCACTCTTTATCTTTTCCTCCCAAACCATAACACAAATCCTTCTGCACAGTAAAAACCTCAAGGAAGAAAGAAAAACGTGTTTGGACGTCAGTGTTCAGCTCCAACAATTCTGGGAGCCAGTTCTGGAAATAGCCATTATCTAATGAATCACCAAGTTTCCAGTGCATTTGTCCTTTACACAACAGAGCTGTAGACACATGCTTGAGTCATTATAGTCATGTACCTCCTCAAGTAGTTCTCAACAACACTTGAGCTGAACAGAGCAGCAGCTCCTGGACACACAAACTCTTCACACTTGTTCAAGGAAGACACTTTGTAGCATGAGGCTGAACAATTAAGCTCAGAGATCACATAACATGAGATCTACTGTTGCCTGGGTGTTTCCCAGCATCTCAGCTGCAGAGCACTGGAAACATGGGGATGCTGAGACCACTGTCCTCACTTCCCACCTGCTTCCATTCCTCCTCCAGCACAGCCTGGGACTGGCCTTCTCCCAGCAGAAAAACTTTCATGGTTCTCACATCTGCTGTATCTTCCCCAGCCCATAACAAGAAGCATAAAAAACCAAATCAGACTAACAAAGTTGCTGTCATGTTTGAACCATTAAACCTGAGGTAACATCACTGAAAAACAGGTAGCACACAATCTCTCTTCTCTCTCAATGGCCCCTGTGAGCCAAGAAAAGCCTCCTGTGGAATCACAGCACTTTTATTCTGATTATATCCGACAGGTTTTCTAAACTGCCAGAGAAGGCTTCATTAGATCCTTATTTTTCCTTATCACCCATTATAACCTTTCAAATGTTTCTTCTCTTTCTCCATAAAGAGGGAATTTTTGAGGAAAAAGCTCAAAAGGGAGTTATTCCTAGATTAAATAAACTGCTCCAGAGGTGATTCAAAACATTTAACTTCTCTGTAAGTGGGTACTCACTACCTGATAATGTAACTGTTTCATGCCAAGCCAGACTCCTCAGGGATTACAGAGATCAACAGTGTCTCCAAGTAGAGAGACCTACATTTCCACTTACACCAGCTGAAGACATGAGCCCATGTCTTTCAACACAATCTGAAACCTATCTGCCTGGAACCCACATCTCCAGACAGATGAAATCCACCACTGGAGACACTTGATGTTTCTGCTCAAGTCATGATACAAGCCTTCCTAGAATTCATTTATGGCCCTTTCATGAAAGAGTCTATACAGAAGCTTCCACCCAAAGGTCTGACACTGAAGCACCTTTGCATTCCTCTGGCTTTTTCTAAACCAAGTCCTTAAGACTCACAGGTCTGTCCACTCCCCACAAGGCCCTGCTGTGTCATTCAAGACAAAACAACCCTCCACAGGGTGTTTCCCTTCCCCAGGGAATTTCCAAATGCCCCCCAGCTCTGGGTGTAGCAGGCCAGCTCATTCCTCCAACAGCAGGACACAAGGAAGGGGATGGCAGAAGACAATATAATGTGAATTAGTGTGAATTCCAGCCCACAGGAACTGGGCTGCCTCACCATGATCCACAATCAACAGATCTACAAAGGTATCACACATTCTCCGAGGTGCTGCTGCTAAATACAAGAACAGAGATGAAGGAATAAAAAGAAAATCAACAAAATTGAAACAAAATGGGAAGTATTTAACAACACTACTGAGGAGCTTTTGGGAAATCTACTTGAAACAAACTGTTGCAAAGGGACAAATTGACAAGACTGTAAACATTTTTTTAAAGTAAAATTTTCCTGGGAAACTTATGGATCTGTCCTGATGGATGCAAAGTTCCCATCCCATACTGAAACTAGCAGAAGACAAAGATGCTATTTCCCTCTGATATTGCTTCTTTCAAGTTCCATGCCGAACATAGACATGAATTTAATCTATTTAAAACTCAAGCAGCTCCCTTCAATCTTATATTTAGTTCCTCAGTTTGCACTATAGAGAAGATACCTTACAGCCCCACAGTTTTTACTGATTTTATTCTGCACCTAACTAAATGTAAATGAAAAAATGAGTTGTGAAGAGGACTACCTCCTAACATGCTACCATCCAAATATGAAGAACTGTACAATGAACATTTAAACAAAGACCCGCAGACTTACCTTCTGACTCTGGCAGTCAGCTGTGGGAGTGAAGCATGCTGCTAAGAAGAAAAACAGCAATCCAGGAGGATGCATTTTCATGCTTTTACAGGCAGGACCCTTTACACAAAAGGGGTGGTGAGAGAGGCTGCAATTTCTGTAAGATAACACCGCCTACTAAGAATCAGATCCAAGACAAACCAGAGGTTAAAAGTAAACAGGGAGAGAGCATTTTTGCACTGTGCTTTTTGGCTGCAAAGCCTTCAGAAATGGATCTCCTACTTCTAGCATTATTTCTGAATCAACATAACCTTTTTCTTTCCATTCTTTTTTTAAATGCACAAGCAGAACTCCTTAGTAAAAGGTTTACCCAAAACAGGAACATCTACGGATTTCCTCTTACATATCAGTTCAAAACAGAAGGAAGGAAATCCTTAGTTTTCAACTAATTGGAATGAAAAGAGGTTAACTGTATGCTTAACAAAAGGCAAATCCAATGGGCAAACTTAAATACCACAAATTCATGAAGGGTAAGTTAATTTCCTTTTGCCACTGATGTGAATATGTCCGTAACACCTCAAAGTGAAGGTAGAGCTGAGCACTGCCTATCCCAAAGTATGCAAGAACAAAGCAATGCGAGTGACAGGCTGTGCTTCAGAGCAGGAATGGAGCACATTGCATCAATCAATCAACCAATCAATCAAGCACTTTGTGCAGGTTTTGACTTTTTTTTTTAATAGTTGACTTTCTCAGCAAGAAAAGCTGATGTTGTGACAGCAACGGCAAAACTTGTAATTTTCCAAACACTCTGCTGGCAGCTTGATGAATCCAAGGAGCACTTCCACAGCACTCAAAACATGAAAGTCCCAAAACAGGATTAAAAAAAATACACACTAACCAACCTGAGGCAGAGTCTGCAATTTATATTCTCCTTTTGAACATTACAAAGAATTGATTACTGACAGATTTTCCATGGCTTTTGTCTCCTTGCACTGCCAAGAGAGCCCACTATCCTGAGCAGTCTAAGGACTGCTTCTGTTAGCAACAAATCTCACCAAGCAATGAGGCACTCTCATATTTTCAAGCCATTAATAGTACATGAAGTTGCCTAAATGAAACCAGGACAGGGAGCTGTTCTCGTGTTTACATAAATAATGACAGCATTAATACTTTTTTGCCCCTGCACCCCCAGGAAGACACACATGCTGTAACCTATGAGGTGTATAGGAGCTGCTGTACTTACCGGGGCCGTTAGCTGTGCTTTACTTCTGCCTTCATCCTACAAGGAAAGGCAGCATGATGAACAGCCAGCCCTGCTATATATCCTACACTAACAGGAAGCAGATAAGGCACACAGCCATCCACTGCAACCCATGTGAGCAGCACCAACCCACAGCTCAACCCGACAGCTCAGCCCACTTGTCCTGCCACAGGACAACTGCAGCCCTGGGACTGTCTCTGCCCAACTGGTGCCGCTCTGTCAGGGTCAGAGGGCTCACACTGCTCTGGAAACCATTTGGTAACCTGAAGGTCTTCGAAATGAGGCAGAGGCATCATGGCTCGAGCCAGCTCTGGTGGGATGGGAAAGTCACAAATGGACAGTGGGGACACTCTTGTAAAGAATGGAAAACAAGAAACAGTGTTTTCTTGGCCTGCAGTCATGGTCTTGAGCTGGCCATGGAAACACAGGAATGAGGCTGCTCCTCTGCTCCATGCTGCCCCAGGAGGATGCTGAAGATTGTTGATGGGTTTTCCAAGAGCTGGCTGTATGACACAGGGATTAAATTGTCAGCATCCACACATAGCTGATAAGTTTTTAGGGTAAAAATAGCTCACCTTGAAGATGCATTGGCTTCTTTAATGATTCTTCAGACAGTTTTCTAAATGGCTCAGCACTGACAATTGTACAGGGCAAGAAAAGACACACAAAGACTGATTCCAGGGCTTTCTACTGCTGCTTATCATCATTGTATCTGAAGTACTGCAGGGAAACCAAGACGGGAGAGAAACACTTGGTGAAGTTCCTGTCTGAATTAAATAAATCAGATTCACAGCAACATCAGAAGGTTCACAGCCAGCTTCCTTATCTGACCTCACCTCAATTAAAGGCTAGCAATAAAACAGCAATACACAGGCTAAAAATGCAAACAGTAAGTAGTGCCATTGTACAGCAGCAGAGCATAAACTGAAAAATCAAAAGGTCATCTGTCATTAAATGCTGCTTTCCTGATCAAGCACAATAAGTAGTGTGTGTTTCAGCCACTGCCTGTGAGCTGCTCTGAGAATGGAAACTTTGCTGACCACCACTGCTGGATCCGGAACACCAAAATCTGCAACAGCTTTGGATCTTCATGATTCTGGAAATTAGTAAGAAGATGAAACATCAACCACCTCCAAATTAATAGATGGCCAAGAGCCATTAATAATGTTCAGTGAACAGAAGCCAAGGTGCTCTCAGCAGCAGTTCAGCTGGCAGTGTCATCAAAGACAGTAACACCAGCAGAGAAACAGCACAGGGTGCAAAAGTGAGCCAAACAAACCCAAATTACTGCTCCACTCAGTTTCTGTTCTCTTCTGATGTGTGGATTCCTCCTAGGCAGATAAATGTATTTTCTCATGGATGACATCTATAAAAACTTTGTGCCTTAGAGGCAAAATGCATTGGATCAAGGTTTTGATTCCACTGTTTTGTCCAATACTCTTCTAAACTGTAAACAAATAGAAACCCCAGTTCCCTCACTCATTTCAATATTAGATCCACTCATGCACAGAGGCATCTCTACAAAGTATTTCAAACCCCCAAAATCTCACAAAGCAAGATCCTGAGATCTGCCAGAAAGCCTTCATCAAATGAGAAAATTTAGGCAAGACTTGTAAGGATCTGATGACAGAACACACAGACAGCCCTGAGCAGGCACGGTAGGAGGGTTTTGTTCATGTCCTAGTCAATGTTTGATTGAAATAAGTTTGTGCAAATCCAATTTTAAAACAAATAGTAGGAGTTGACAACTGCCTGCCAGTGTGTTTATCTGTGAGGTTTCACACATGGACTTACTCGTTTTGGAAAGCACGGAGATTGACTTATCTGTCAAGTGTCTCTTGCCCATATAACAGAAGGTGGCTGGTTTAGCAGAAGTCACAGACATGGGTCTCAGAAACAACTTCAAATTCTGGCCCTGACTTCTTTGAGATGACTTCTACAAAACACTTAAAATTTATCTTGTGGGCTCAGTCTCCCCAGTCATCAGCAGATTGCTGGCAGCAGGAACGCCCAGGGTTTTTCCCTCTCAGTGAAAAATTCCCTCTCTTTCTCTTTATGCATCAATGACAAGCAACTTATCTAAGACCTGGCATTTTTATTGTGTACACATTAACATTTAAAGTTGAGAAGCTGCTGGAAAAAATTACTCAACCTGTTCCACAGGAAAAGAAACCAAATCCCCACCTGGATAAAGGTAAAGGACAAGGCTACAAACCCTTCCAGACTCCCTGCCTGTGCCACACACTGTGTTTTAAAATGCTGGGTCACCAGCTCTGCTCTGTGAAGTGTCTGCAGCTCTGACTAGATTGGGCAATTTCCTGCTATTGAAATCTTTTGTTTAGAAACTACAGAGCCAAGGCAAGTGATTTGCCATCCAGTCAACCTTGCCACACAGCTTCTCTAGGAATTGACCATTTGGCTACATCCACAGAGAGAAAAGGACTCTTGTTCCGCACTTCTGGCAAAGCTGGGAAAGGACATTAAGTCCCTCTGCTCTCAATTGTAAGGGTGTAAGAAGGCTGTGAGTCTGAAAAGGACTAAACAGGCCAAGCCAATAGTGCTTGTGTGTAGGAAGGGGGACAGCTGAACCGTACTCACTCAACATGCCCTCATGGTCCTGGTGAAGATGCAAAGACACAATCCTAATTTTCCTTTCCTCTTGGCAAGTTGGAAGGAACAGGAATTTTAAGGTTTGCTCATAAAAGCAAAGAAGCCTGCAAGGATTGCAGAGAAAAGGAGTCTGTTTATCCTTCTCTTTCTCACACAGACACAGCAGTCCAATTCCAAACAGACAGGTAGGGCTGCCTAGGCACAATGTTGTCGCACAATTCAGAAAGAAATTGTTGCTCGCATCTTGTTATTCCAAAACCTCTATGGGCAGCAGTACCAATGTCAGTAAATAAAAGCTTTAAGTCTGGCCTATCATTTTCTCTTGACTCTGAGTTCCTTTACATGTTCTGCTGCAAGTGAAAACCAGCGACATTTTCCCGTCTCTTGGTTTTAGGTTTTTTTCTCATTTATTAAGTAGGACTCTGGGATTGTACTGGAAAGTCAGACTCTAAATTCCCCATAGATATCCAATATTAATTAGAATTCTGGGTAAAATTGCTTGTTTCAATAGCTCAATAGCTAAGCTATTGAAACTCAGTACCTGCTGACAGGAGCACGATGGCAAAGGCTCTCCCATGAAGGGCTGCTGATTCCTCAGGTCCTGTTGTCTAGAAGGGATAGAAAGGGCCTAAAACGTGCTTGACTCAAGCTGTAGCCAACAGCTGCCAAAGATAGCACTGAATGTCTGCCTGAGAACAGATGGAGATGGGAGTCAGAATTCTGCTAGCTCTGAATTTTCAGCAACTTCCGAGATGCTAGGAGTTCTTGTTCTCCCTCTTGGAGACCCTGAAGACTGAAGCACAAGGGTTTGGTGCCCATTTATCAACTCTGACTACTGCCCTTCATGCACCTATTCAGGTAGACTTTTCCAGTGTTGGCCAGTCTTTTTTTAGTGCTTTCTGGGTCTAATGAATTTCACATCCTCCCTTTTTCCACATCAATTTTTAGCTTTCCAAGTTACTAAATGCCCTTAATTATCAGCTAGACATCAAGAAACAGAAGCTTGTAGTCTGCTCTGAGCCACAACTTTCCGTTTTTCCTCATGTTGCTGCATTTCTGCCTAAGATTTGATATGTTTGAAGATTAGTACTGCAGAAGTAAACTTCTGATCAGAATGCAAGTAAGATGCAGCAGCACTTTGTGTTACATCAATTAAAAAGCTCCATCTCATTATCAAGGCTGATAAGAACAAGAAGGCAAGCCAGAGGGGCAGATGGAGATACACGACTCTGCAGTACATCCACAGCCAGGTAGATCAGTTCCATAAAGGCAGCACAGGGATGGACATAGGACAGACAGGATGCAGGTCACACTGTCATTTCTTCTTGCAGAGGAAACAGTGCAGCCCAGGCCAGCACCTTATTTACTTTCCTTCCTAATGAGGCTCATTTACAATTTCTTAATTGCAATGCAAGGAAAGTTTTAAAACCTTTGGGCAGATCCTTGGCAGATGATACTGAACAAAAACAACTGTCTGGGTCTTCCTAGGATGGCAAAAATCTACCTCAGCTGCAAAGCCAGAACACAAAAGTCTGAGAGCTCAGGAGATACTTTCCTAACAGAGGTCCCTCCACTTGCCTCTGTGTGTTTCTGGTCATAACTTCAGCTACTCAGATATTGTCTTAATGTTGAACAAGGGTTGGAAGCTGGAAAGCATTTGAGGACAACAGGTAACTAAAGAGAAATACGCCTGCAGGGCTTTGTAGTGCTCTTGCAAAAAGAGAGGAAGAAATTGAGTCTATTCTATGTGACCTCAGCTGTTGACAGCTGTTGCAGCTTCATCCTGCAGAGCTTTTGGTAGAAACTAAATGTGGAAAGTTCTGGGAAATCTTTATGAACGGAAGCAATCAATTTAGTTTCAAGATGAATGATTGTACATTTCCAAGAAAACCTCACTTAAATCCCTGTATGTAAGAACAAAAGACTACATTAAAATTAGACAATAAAGACAAGAGTTTAGCACTGAAGAATAACAGTTCATAAAATTTTTTAGCTTAATAGTACACTTAAATGAACAGAAATGCACACCCACAAAGCACTGACTCCAGCAGGTTCTAACACAGAGCATCTCTCCTCTGGAGACTGGCTGGGAGAGTTTGAGCTGCTCAGGCTGGGAAAAAAAGCAGGTCCAGGGAGACCTCACTGCAGCCATATCAGCATTTAAAGGTTTTTTTTTAATGAGAGAGTTTTTACCTCGGCAGACAGTGATACAACCAT
>WAAG01001179.1:0-13619 GCA_013390105.1 Tichodroma muraria
TGTAACAATGCAACGAACCTTAAGAATATAAAAGTATCAGGAGAAAAAAATGACACAATAAAGGCTGCTTGTCCACAGAGAAAACGCTACACCAACAAAATGCTGGATTAACTGTCTAGCGACTTTTCTTAGAAGATGGCCCAGAGATATTCTATCTAGCAGTGTCACAGATTTCTTTCTTTATAACACCCTTTCCTCTTTACTGCCCATTGGTGGCACTCACAGGGCTCTGCAGTATCTGGGTGACCCTCTTCCTCTGCTCCATCATATTGAAGTCCTGTCTCAGGTCAGGGGACATGTTTCTCTCCCGGATATACTCCGGGTCGTTCTCATTGATGCGATCAAAGTACCGCTCTTTGTGAGGCATCGTGGCCGCGGGAGGAGTAGTGATCACCACCTGGCTGGCATCAGCACTCATGCTTCAACACTGTGGAGGGAAGGCTTCCCCTGAAACAAATGGAAAACAGGGAAAAACGTTAATTCAAAGGAGGGCAGTGCATGTAACTTCCAAGTCTGGACACAACTGATGTCCCTTTGCATCTCTGCAGATCATCTAAAATGAAAATAGAACAAGTGAGTAACTATCACCATCAGAAAATTTAGGAAAGATTCTAGAAGAATGTTTAAAAAACATTAGTAAGTTCTCTGATAGTACATAACTATCTCTATTTGAGGTAAAATAGAAACCAAAAAGCATACAATTAGGAGTGACATTTGAAATGACCATTGTACATTTTATGACAAACTTTCCTCTGTAATTTCACACTACACTTACCACCTCCCAAGGTTTTTATACAGCTTTCCTTCCTGAGCTGTCCAAGCAAACACCCAGAAGAAAAGGCCTGTTTAATATCTGCTCAGAGCTCATCTCACAACTTGAATTAAGAAATCCCACAATTACTGCATTTTCAAAGCATCTCATAACCACAGCTTAAAGACAAGGCTTCAGGACACTCGAAGACCACCAGGGAATTTCCACAGAGCTCCAGCTGTTGCCTGCTCTTTCATGAGATGCTTGGAGATGTTGAGGGAACTGCAGAGAAGGTTGTATGTTGGCTTACACAGCATTGAGGCCACATCCATGGCAAACAGCTGAGCTTTAGCTTTTCTCCTTTTGCATGCAATTGTATGCAAAGATTCTCACTGAAGCTCATTGCATTAGGAAAAGAAAAAAAAACCAACAAAAATACTTTCATGTCTTGGTAGAAAGCTTAAAACTCTCATTAAAAAACCTGATAAGCATTTGTAAACACAAACAGAACTGGATCAAAAGGAAAGAAGCAGACACCTGAATTTTCATACAAAGAATCAGGCTCAAAAGCACACTCAGGAACACCATTCCTCAAAAGCTACTGAAGAGGGACACTTTCTCAGGTCTGAGGAAAAAAGAGAAGCAGGATTTGAAGGATAAGTGTACTATGAAAATACATTTTAACATGCAAATATTTACCGTCAATAATACATTTAATATAAAAATATTTGCATGCAGAAATATTTGGTATGTAAATTCACGTCTTCAGAGGAAAAAGCCCAAATCAAGCAGTGTTCAACAGCGTGGTTTGACATTCTGGTATCAGTGGATCAAAGTGTCCTTGCTCTGTGGCACAGTTCACCCATCCCTCGTTTGTGTCACTGCAATCACCATTTGGGTATTCAATGAACAGTGAGCCAACGTGGAGCATCCAAACTATAACCTCATGTATTTCCCAGGTGAAACACTGGGAATCCCTGCCAAAACCAGCTTCAGAAACCCAAGTCCTCCTCCTGCCTCCAGCAAGTCCTTTCAGTGCTTGTAACACCCTCTGCTGCTCAGCCACACCACAACCCAGGCTGGCAGGAGGATGCAAATTGGTTTTCAGCCAGTTTCCCACAGTGATTCCCAAACGGCTTTGCTGACAGTGCAAGGCAGAGCACAAGGGTGAAATCCTGGGTCACTGCAGCCCTGTAACCAAGTATGAAACTCCAGACAGAAACCACCGACAGACCTGGAAAAGCGTTAGCAGGTAAGAGCCAAGAAAACTATGTCTATGACTTTCTTGTATATTAGAGATTATGATAAAATTTGGGATTGAGATGAAACACAAGAGTTACTACAGGTTTAATTGGTTTTGTTCTTCCTGCCATTTTTTTTTCCCCAGAGAGAGAGAGAGAGAAAGAAAACAACATCTGGGATCCAACATTATCCAGCTGCACACACAGAGCTCTCAGGAGGTACCTGGCATGCTGGATGAACATACCATGTTCTGGGATGTATAATTCACATCCTGGAGACAAGCTCCACGAACTCTGATGGGTTCATTCCAGAGGCTGTGGAAATACATTGGTGGGTTTTGCCTTTGGTGCTCGGGTGCAGTAGGAGTTCATTCAGCATTTGCTGACTGACTGCTGGAAAGCTTGGGTTGTGTGATCAGTTTGGGGATGCTGGGGAGAAAACAAGGGCTTTGCTTCAAGAAGTGAGAGTTTGGGAAAAATCTGGTAGAAGTATGAAAGGAGCTTAAGTTTTCTAAGGACTTAACTCCTGGGATGGAGTCTGGGGATCTGACCATCACTCAGTTTAGGAAAAACATCCTTATAAATGTAACTGATGTCTCCCCTCCTCCACCTTGTGTGTACCTTCCCTTTCCTCCCTGCCCAAAATGGTGAGGTTTAAGAAGAAAAAGAAAAAAAGCATCAGGAGAAAACATAAGACCATGAGATCACTGACTAAATGCCACAAGGTATGAAAACCTCAAGATCAGACCTGTCAGTCTTCACTGCTCTTCATCTGTGTTGGGATAAGAACCTCCATCTGAGCCAGAACAGACACCTTCCAGCACCTGCAGGTAACTAAAAGCAGTCTAGAAATGCAGATAGCAAGAAACTTGCTTGAACTGATGACCAGCTGTGACTCCTGCTCGTCTCCTCCTTCCCTGGTGATCATTTATTTCCCTAAAACCCGAAACCTGTTAACCCCAAGTAGGAGACTTCCTCAGCTGCTGGTTGACTCAGTTGGCTGGATCAACTACACGCATGTCTGAACTTCAAAACACATTTATTGTTATTATTATAGGTTTATAGGACTCAATTAGTTCAAGTCCATTACTTTACAATTCACTCTTACAGTGACAGAAAAGCCCATTCATCTGTAAAAATGGCACAAATGTGACTGGCAATACCCAAAATCCACAAAAGAGATTTTTCTAATTGCCTTGGACTTTAGTTTTCCCTCTTTCCTTTTGGCCTGGTTTGTTACCTCTAGCCATTAAGATTACAACATTGAAATCCTTGTAGTACAAAACCCCTCCATTACTGAACATAATATGGTGTTGGGTCCAGTTGTTCTTATTAGGTCTGGTTCAATGCCCGCTCTGTTGGGCCCAGGCTGACTCTCATATAACCCCTACTGTTTCCTGGAAAATTTTCAAACAAATCAACCATTCTTTTATTATTTATTTGTATCTTCTACTGATTTTTTTTTTTTTAAGAAAGAGGACATTTGTTAAAAATGCCATCAGCTTTAGGGGACCAAAAAATCAGTACCTCCTTCTCAGCATAGAACCAGCAATAGGACAAAAGTATTAACAGAAAATCCAGATCTCAACATCTATGAACGGTGACAGAGGATCTTCTCCCCCCTCCCCATCACCTTTTTTTTTTTTTTTCCCCTTTGGTGTGTGTGTGTGATATTTGTGCCTAGAGAAGAAATCAGCTGTGCTGCAAGGCTACTTTTGGCTTCCACCCCCTCCAATGCTGTTTATGAATTAAAGAAAGTGAAGTACCACCTTCCTGAACAGTACTAACTATCACTTCTGCATGCTCCGGAGTGGTTGCAGAGACTGAGGCACAGGTAGAAATGAGAGACCCTATAGCAACAAGACACCATATC
Source organism: Tichodroma muraria (assembly GCA_013390105.1). Taxonomy (NCBI): domain Eukaryota; kingdom Metazoa; phylum Chordata; class Aves; order Passeriformes; family Sittidae; genus Tichodroma; species Tichodroma muraria. The sequence continues at coordinate 3,866 of WAAG01001179.1, forward strand.
TAGACTGGTCAGAACAGACAAACATACACAGAGAAATCGAATATAAACTCAGATCTGGTTCTATCCTGGTGAGAGCCATCACTCCTGGTCTGCTGAGGCACACATTTTAGCCCACATTTTGATCTAACATGCACATGTTGACATGCTAAAGAGAGATTCAAAGCTAAAGAAGAGCAGTTTTCCCACGCTTCGTTCAGTTGTTCCAATGTGGGGCCAAACTAAGAAGGGAAAGTCAGAATGGATAAATTTTTGTTACACAGAATCCTCGTCTCTGCTGAAAGTACTTTTAAGGACCTGTAAAACAAAAAGACTCACACGGTCTTGCTACAAGGTAACTTATTAATCTAACGCCACTTCCCCCTCCCAGTTCTGCCCTCCTGGTGCATGCTGAACTGAATTCTGATACAAAAGAAAACAGGTCGTGTCCTCCCGCGCTTTGATGCCTTATATAGCTCATGGGTTTGGCTTCCATATCCTGTCCTGCATTTTATACCCGTAACTGGGCTACAGAGGGAAACCAGAACACACCCCCTCTGTCAGGAAGCTGTGTACTTCTCCACTTAGGAGTAAGTCTTATTTAATGAAAGCTTCAATTTTTTTCCAGGAACTTGGAACTGTTGGTTTTAGGTTGAAACATTACATCCTGAGCATCCCCATCTGACACTTTGTAAAGTCTAAGTAACCTGCTGTGCTGCTTTTGTTGCAATAGCTATTTTCAATGTCAAATCACAAAAACAGCTCAAAAATAATAATGAGGTCAGAGAAACAAGAAGTACTAAAGTAAAAAAAAAGTGCAGGAGACCAAATGCGAGGAAAATTCATATTGAGAAAGAACCCTCCAGAAAGCACTGACTTGATATATTTATACCTTTCATAACGTACTGAATGTATATAAAAATAAATACTGCCAGACAGAGTAACAGAAAAGGGACCAAATTATTAGATCACCTAGCAACAGAACATTAACCTACCTTTTATGCCGATCTTTTCTGGCTGGTTTCAGACATCTCCATTTTCTCTACGCAGCGCAATCCAGCGTCTCACTGAGAGCCCCCGGCTCCGCACACCAGCGGCGTGTGCACGGCATCATGAGCCGGGGCCACTGGCCTGGGCTCCGAGCTCTGGAGCCGGGCTGCCCCGCACCGGAGCGCTTCCCCCTCGGGAGCGGCCGCGCTGCCCTGCGATTTCTCGCCCGCTTGTTTTTAAGGAACAGTCTGCTCTTTCTCCCCACCACCAACCCCCCCTCCAATATCTTGTCTGCTGCCAGGAGACTTGTTGGAAGCAAACTGGGCGTCTCTTGATCTCACTTCCAGCCTCCCTATGAAACAGGTTCCAGTCTGAATCAAAGACTTGGCTGTGGCAAACACCGTCAGCTACGTACGTCAGCTGGCAGCAACACAGACACTTCAGGAATATGGGGGAATGGTTGAGAGGGACGGGGAAACATGAAGGAGAATATGGGCTGAGAAGGTCACCAGTGCTATTTTCTGGCACTGGAAAGTCAACTGTTTGTCCTCCCTCCTACACGTTTTAGTAATGACACAGGAAATTAATAACTGCAACTCTTTTAAGGCAAAAAAAACCCATGAAACAAAAACACTTGGATAAGCACCTCAAAATTAAATTAATTCTGAAATTCATCTGATGGGCACATCAAATACCATAAATATCTGAGCTGAAATATTTTTTTTCTTTTCTTATATTTTTTAATCTTACAATGGATTTAGGATTTTCTTACTTTACACATTGTTCAGGTGAGTAAGATGTGTGTTCAGATGCTAACATCAGCATTTTCTAAACTCAATTTGTAGAACCAAAAATAACTAGATAGGTAGCATTTGTTCAAAATTTTATTAACTGATTTTACGAATATACAGGAATTCCTTACATTAGCACTCAAGCCAAACTACACCCTTAAACTGACACAAATAAATTTGCATTTAAAAATAGTCATACCTCCTCCCAGACTGCCCAGCCATTCAATCCTTTCCCCTTTATCACATCTTCAGATTCATGCCAGCAAATGCTTGTAAGGGTTTTTAAAGGTTTTGTTGTTGTTGGTGTTGTTTTGGGTTTTTTTATGGATTTGGGTTTTTTTAAAAAAGGAGTAATTTTCAGCTATATCAGTTACCCTGCCACTTAACTGCTTATCTACACAAATGTTTGTTCTGATATAAAGATAATGATGATACAGGAGTGTCTAATTCCATTTCTTCCAGTAGCAATGCAGCCATAAACAATTTGTCATACTACAGCTCAAACTGGTTACTAATCAAATAGTTTAATCCAGCACTGAATATTTAAGTCCCTTTGCTTTTAAACAGAGCAAACTAATACAACGTTATCATCTCTTTTCAGACACCACATTAAAGAGACTGTATGGCAGTAAGATATATTTTTCCTAAGAAATAAGCACTTGAGTGCATTTGAACCTTGTTTTTGTGTTGCTGTGTTAAATCTAAAGTATTATTTTTTCCCAATTATATCGTGCAATGTTAAAGTCAACACAAATAGCCAAGCAGTGCAATTCACACTTTACTCAGTGTAAACTGGAACTGTGCCAGACACACTTTATTGTCAAGAAGTGAGAACTAAGTGGGTCGCTGACAACCCCACAGAATATGAGAATTTGAGCCCTGTAGCTTTACCATTAATTGCAGGGGTGATGTTTTTCCTCTGTTAAGGAAGGCTCCTTATAATGCACTCAGCCTGTAGCAGGTGCAGTCTGCACCTCCACATTTGCAGGCTGGCTTGCCAACATTTTTCAGCACAAGCAGTGGGGAAAAAACTTCCGGAGCCTAGAATGCTGGTTTGATGTATCCAATATGCTCTACCACATGGCCATAAATGCTATTTGCATGCATTGAGTCTCATAAATGAACTTGCATGCTTAGCCCTGTAGACCCAAACTACTTTAATCATGCACATTTTGCTATTCCTTCACTGCTGCGTGAGTTTTTCATGTAAAAAAAGGGAGGGAACCCTTGATAAGCAAGTTATCCAGTCACTCTTTTCTGAGAGTCAGTATGATAAAACTGGTTTCAAAAGCACAACCCTGAGGGTTCAGAGCCAAGGTCCACCCTGCCCACTGTTGTACCTCTTGTGCCAAGGAGAGGCAGTACATAACCAGGATGTTGCCATCACTGCATTGTGTGACACCTGAGCAGTCAGCAGTGTAATGGTTTTACATTGCTCCTTGCTCCACTCCACGACACATTTTTCTTGTTTTACACGAAAACTGTTAAGATTGTGCAGACAATACGAGCATTTTGAGATTATGATGTTCTGTACACAAAACATGCAAGTCAGAACAAACCCAGTCACACAAGCAAACTGGTTACAGAAAACTAGCAGACGAGGAATCCAGAGTTTGTTGGTGGAACAATTCACACAGGTGACAATGAAAAGCACTTTCTTTCTTACTTTTTAAAGACTTGCCTCTGCTTATCTACATAATCACTTGTACTTAAGTCACCTAAAAATATTTCATGAGTCAGTAGACAACAGAGAGCTAAATTAAAAGATTATGTTCTGGTAGCACTTATCCGTATTAAGCTGTGAAAGTAGGCACAAACATAACCCACACATAGAGACAATGGCTGAGCAATGTCCCTGTGTCACTTGAAAAACATGAAACCTCCACAGCATAAACTAAGAACTTCTCTGTGAAAAAAAAAAACAACTGGAAAAGCTGATTGCAGTCACAGCCTTCCATATTTCGCAACAATCTTCCTCTCCCTCTCCTGCAAAACCTCCGGCTTCCTCTGATGACTACTTTCTTGGGCTGTCCCTGACCTGCACAGTTGCAGGGGAAAACAATTCCACTTTATATGCAGATCTATATAAGTTTACGGAGTAGAAGAAACAAGCCTGTTATATAAATTTTTTTTTTTTTAAAAAACCCATTGATTCCCATCAACCTGGATAGAGCCATTTGGAGTGACAAAGACTACTCCCAGCAACCTGCAGAAGCCCTCCTGGGCCACTGGTACAACGTGTGACATTGGAGAGCAGGGAAACTTCTTATCAACCCCACGGCACACGAAAAGTCCTTGTGATTTATGGCAGTTTGATTATCCTGAGAAATGTCATGGCCAAAGCAGCTGCCCCCTGGGTTTTGCTGGAGGGTCAGAGGCTGCGACGGTGGGCAATCCAGATGATCGACACGAGGCAACTGCTGGGTTTTACAAATATTTACACGAACAACCGATCTTGTGCGTGGCAGCACACAGCCAAACCTTTTTATAGCCCAAACCCCTGGAGTTCCTCTCTCTTCACATCAAATCCTGACCTTTAGCACCACCGACAGCTCAGTGTAGACACCATTTAAGACCACCACCAGGCACTGACCGTAAAGAATTGCAGCTCAGTGCCCTCTGTAACTCACAAGTGAGCACTGGGAAACCTGGCTGACAGCTAATCTCCTGAAGTAGGACAATTGTAACTGGAAACTTGAGGAAAAGATGAAATTGTGCCAGGTCTTCGATCATACAATCTTCAGGACAAATTGTATATTTATTAATATTATGCACCACACCCTGCAGAACTCTCCCCAGTTCATCTTGGGATCTCTGAATCACTCTGCCATAAATTTTATATGAAGAGCAGTAATGTAAGTCACATTAATATACCAATATCAGCTTGACTATGTCAAAATAAGTTGGCTACCCTCACAGAAAAGGAATTTTAACATTTTACTGACTTACACATCATTCTCACATTAAACAGAAAACGTAAGCATTTCAAAAAAGCTGATTTATGATAGCTATAGTTAAAAACTCAAAATATTTTAGATAAAACAACACATCCACATATATTGCTTTCACACGTGAAGAAGAGGGTTAGTGGGAATGTTACGGTTGTTTTAAGATTTCTAACTATAACTTACATATAATAATTTTAGGGATTGATGAACATGTGAGACAAATGATGCCAGCCAAGCCCAGGCCTGACTGTGCAGCAAGCATATTGCTACTGACTGGCCATGAGCATGGAAAAAACCTTAGGCGTTGTGAGAAAAGAGCTTAAAATGCTTAAAAAAGGCAGGGTCAAACTGAGATGTAGAGGGAAGGCTCTGTTAATAGGACTAACAGCTTATATCAGCCATGAGATGGCATAAGGGACAAAAAAACTGTAAATCACTATTCACAGATTATGCTGAGAGTGTCTTTTCTCACTCCATTCGAGATGCCAATACCTTCTTTTTTTCTCCATTACCAAAATTAGTTTTGCCTTAGCATATTGGACATTTTTTCCCCTCCTTGGTCCGTTTACAAACGTTTGTGACTGTCAAAACATAACAAGGGAAAAGCTAACAAACACACAGAATTTGATGGAGGTTATAGTTGCATCCCTAATACTTACAAAATTACTCTCTTTAGAGGACTTAGGTTACACATACCTACAATTTTTCATGTTTTCCTGGCTGCCTTGAGGCAATCCTGCCCCTCCCAGTGCATGTGTTTCAGTCCCCCACCTCTGAAAATGCCACTCCCTAATTGTGCTAAGCACATCTCTCCAGGAAGCTTGAGTCTACAATGGTTGCACAAAAGCATCAGGGTTAAAAATAATCTGGGGGTAGAGAACAGGGGAAAGTGTGGAGCAGAGCAGGGCCACAAGGGCCAGGCTGACCTACTCAAAAGTTCAAAAGGCAAGTACTTTATTAGCTGCGTTCACAGCACGTTGCTTTAATTATCCTTCACAGGGAAATCCCCAGGATTTACAGTAGTGAGAAACACTTTTTCTGTGTATAGTCACATGGTTAATATCGTCTTCAGCTTGCTTGAAAAAAATTAACACACACCCCCCCCATACAAACTGCCCAACTAGCATATGCAAGAAGTTTTAGTTGCATCCAAAGTTTAACCTATATAAATATGCACATCAATCTCGACTGACTTGGCCTGAATTTGACCTCCTTCTTGCCTCTGCCACCTTTCGCTCATGGCATTAGAAAAGCAAATGGAATTTAGAGAGCCAAAGGTCTCCTACACCTTCAGGAATGGAAAACTATTCCACTGAATTTCAAGCAAGCCCAGCTGATGGCAGAGGGTCACTTTGGACTTAATCACAGCAGTGAACAGAGAAGCAGATGTGCCCAGAGCAGCAGCAAGCACATCTCTGAACATGTGCTGAAATTTACTAACAAAAGCTTTGGTAAGATACACAGTGAGGGGTAGGGTGAGTCAGCATCAGGCCCGGTAGTAAGAGCAGTATTTTAAAAGTCAAAAGCAGAATATATAAATATTTCATAATTAGGTTGCTATTATTTTCCAGTGCAAGCAAGCAATTATCTACTGTTATCCCATAATTCTCCTCCTCCATCATTACTTGTAAGCCCTGGAAACATGAATAAAATAAAAGACACTCCACAACAAACTACTCTGGTATTACAAAGCATGGATGGATCCTGGCATGCTACACAAAATCATGGAGACTTACACACATCCGTGATTGTTCCTAGAATGGAAAACCAGCTGACATTGAACACTTGTCCTAGAGATTTAAAGCATTGTCTCTTTTGATCTCAGCTGCATGAAGCATGAATATTTCATTCATTTCTCCTCTAAATGAGGAGACAGTCCAGTGTACTGAGAACAGAACTTCCCAGGAGCCAAGGTGGTACAAGCACCCATCCACCCCAGACTGCTTCAGAAGACACTCACTTTATACTACAGCATTGTCATGCAAGTGAAGAAAAGCTTCCTGGTTTCTCCTCTAACCAAGGACTTGAAGGAGCTGCAGCACTGATAACTCAGAATTCCAGTTGCAAAGACTCTCAGTTACAATTTTGAAGGCACATGCAGCCTTTGGTCAGTCACACGCAGCACTAAAGACTCTCCCTCAAATCCTTCCCCAAACAAGTCTTCTAATTTTGACTTCTACTGGGCTTTTTTCGTTTATAATTCCAAGAATATTCTGAAGCCAACAAACATATTAGATGGATTTGTCTCCTAGATAAAACCAAATACTTAAGAGTAATTTTATTTGAATATCCAAAGCTCATTAGTAAACCTGGCCTGAAAACGCTATTTGCTTGTTTGAAATTAAACCTGTGTATGTTTATACTGAGTGGAAGTATCTGACATGTTACCCATGGGCTGAAGTTCAGAGCCTGAAATGCAGAGGCAAATTTTTATCTCAACTCTAACTTGAAGAATTAAAAGCAAAAAATTTAAAGTCAGTTAGTGATTTTTAGAAAAAACGACATTGTGTTCTGAGCTTTGGTGAAGCTTATTTTTTCTGAATATTTGAATAACTGATGGAAATCATCCTAGATAAATAGCATTTCACCTTATACCATAAGAAAATTATTGATGATACAGAAAAATGTCTGAGGCTATGGAGATTACATCTGCTTGATGAATGAAGGCAAGTAACACCTTTCTTAGGTCTTTCAGTTATTTTTTTTCACTTTTGTGTTGGGTGCTTTGTGGGTTTTTTATAAACATCTGTAAAAACCTAACACTGTTCAAAGAATTAAAGATCTCCATGCAAGAACATGCCCAAAAAACCCCACAAAACTTGATTAATAAAGTGCTGAATAATAGGTGATCAGATGCTTGCCAAGGGCTCCTTCATGACAGCCCTCACAGACGTGCTGGAATGCTGTGGAGGACAGCACTGACCCAGGGCAGCCACAGCTCTGCCTTAACCACAGTGGGGATGAGGAGGAGCCACATCTTCTTTTGGAACTCATTTCTTAATCCAAAGAAGAAAAAAGGAACCTGCAGGACTAATCTGGTCTCAGGAGTTTGATCTCAAAGGTTTCTAGAAGAGTAGGAATAAGTGCTGCTTTTAGAGCTGGGCAGTACTCAGATTTATTTTTTTCCTGTAAGATGTGTTCCTCTTACTTGCTAATTTATTGCATGATTTTGGGCAGGGAGATAGTTGAGTTTCTATTTTTAATTTAATTACTGAGTGATGGTTCCAGTGTGCATTGAAACAAGCATGTAAGATGCCATTTGTGGGTTGCTGTGGGTTTATAATTTTGTTCTTTTTAATTCTCTGGCAAATTGCTAAGGAATTTTGATTTTGGCCTGCCTCATCAGTACATGTTCTCTCTCTGTGATAAATTATCAAAACTAATCAAAGTTTGTACTGCAAAGCAGTCAGTATGATGTGATGAAAGCATGCAAAGTTTTGTGTTAAATGAACAGACCTTTTCTTGAGACTTCTGGCTTCAAACTCAGAAAAGTGGAATTCATGATGAGAAACACTCCTACCTGGCACAGAACCCCTGTCCCTCAGAGAGTGCAATTATACAATTATGCTGGATGAAACTTGAAGAAAGGTTTTCAATACATCTATCCTGTGTTCATTTTCATGTCATATTCAACATGTTTGTAACTGTGGTACTGGACTGGAAGACCAGTGGTTTCGAGAAGACTAAAATGGTTGGTTTGTCTTTTTGAAGTTATTTTTAACTGTCACATTCACAAGGCACTGCATATGAAGCCTTTAATAATTATACATTTGATATATAAATAGCAAAACATGAGAAACAAGTAAACAAACAAAGCTATCCCTTCTTGGCCACTCCTGGCATGGTGCAGCAGTCATGGGCATGCCTGACTGTCCAAAAGTAAATCAGCAGCCACCCTGAGCTAACAGCACATTCCACCTTTTCATTCTCTGTTAGAAACTATCACCCACAACAATAAGCTCTCCAAGTTGGCTGTTTCATTCTTGTATCCACAAAAGTAATTAATAAGTGCCGCCTTGTGTAATTATGACAGCACTTTCACAAGTTCAGAAACACAATGCCTTAATGTTACCTGTCTATTTAAGATCGTAATATTTTGTACACCTAAAATATTTTTGCCCTTTTTGCAGCAAAGTATGTTTTAGTCTCTAAAACTGAGAATTTAAATTGTACCTTGATTCTGCAAACTTGTGATCGAGTTCAATTAATTATCTACACTTAACCTGGACTTTCTTTCAGTCAGTGTCCTACAATCAGATGGACTGAGCAACTTCTACTTCAAGTACCGAGGATGCTGCTCAGAATCAAAATCCTATGTCTTTAACCAGATATCAATTTCTGTAAAGCACAAGCAAATTATGTTTTTACCTTTGTACCAAGTTTGGTTTAAAGTAACCAATAAGTTCAAAAGTTAAGTGGCAGGAATGAACACATGCACAGCGTGATCAGATAAGATCTCATTTTCATAGAGCAGCAGGAGAACAAGCAGTACCTGGGCCTCTCTCTGACCTGCAGCATGAGCCCAAACACAGATTCAATCATTTAAAATAACCTCCCATGATAATTAAGCTGAAGCTGTGAACAAGCATAATTTTGCTAACGTGGACAATCAAAGGGGAACCTGGATAATCCTATAGAAGAGCCAATAATTTTCTTTCTTCTTAATAAGTAGTGTTTGTGCCCATGGTGGGAGTACTTCCTGAAACACGAACAAAGCAATAGGTATGTTTGGAAATTGAAATCTGTAGGATAAAATTAAAAACAGCATGAGCCCTCAAAGCATCTAAAGACTAGCCAGTGTTAAAACTGGTATCTATAAATAGCATAAGTTCAGCATTCTGAGAGGAGACCAGCATTCAAAATTCCCCAAGTGCCAGTGCGCAGTGACCCAAGTTACTTCTACCTGAGCAATAAAAGCACTCAACAAAAATGAAAAATGTACTGGTAGGGGTTGAATTTTTTTTTGTGCCCTCTTCTTCTATTTCCAATTGCATCATTACTACCAAGAAAGATAATTCAAAGAATGACACTTAAATGATCCCATGCAAA
>WAAG01001179.1:13668-26178 GCA_013390105.1 Tichodroma muraria
AAAAAAGGAAAACCACATTTTCATTGTTATTCTTGCATCTCATCTGACCTCCTCAGTACAACCACGAAAAAGACAAGCGGGGAAAAAAAAGTAGTAAAAACAAAAGACAAAACCAAAAATCTGAACAAGTAGCTGCACAGACTCAGAGTATCAGTTAAGAAATATAGCTGCTCTGAAACCTTTAAAGAGAATACAAAAGGGCCTCTACAATAGTATAACCTTTGCCTCTGTCTGCCAGCATCACAGTTTACACGGTTTCCATGGAAACCCTCTGCAAACATATGAATGTGCTCGTTGCGTTAGATGTCGAACAGAAAATCCTTTGTGGCAACTCTGGAGGGCCATGGCCAGTGCCAACCTCCCAGTGGAATAATGCCCTTCACTATGCCTTGCCCAGCAGGCTCATGACACACTTGCTCACATGGCACAGCTGCTGCCACCGCTTGTTTTCCCCCAACTGATAAAAAAGAAAAAAAAAAAAAAAAAAATAAAACAGAAACATGTGCATCAGCATCATAACTATTAAAAGTTTCCTCCTTCATGGAGAGTCCGTTTCGCCTTCACAAAACTGACAGCAAAGTCTTTGATTCTGGACTCTCAGTTGCAATGTAGGAACTGTTCAGTGAGGACTGACTGGGAGGCTTCCAGCAGGCTTCTACTCAGGGCATTGGGAATACATTTGCATATTGAGTAGATAACTACCCAGGAAGGGGATGCCACAGTTCTTCTCACTATTATGTGTTTTGAGAAAAACACATTAAAAAATACACATAAAATCTCAGCATGCAATAGGTACACCAGTCCAGAAGATAAAACTAGTTTCATCACCTTGTTATTTCTCACCATGGAAAGAGCAACTGACCTACAAATAACTCACTGGATGGGCTCCTCTTTCAACCCTGGAGGCAGGAAAATTCTACCCAAGACAGTAAAGCGTCATCAGGAGATGTGGTTTCTTCTTTCTGTTTTTAGGGATATGTGTGTAAGTGAAAGCTGAGCAGCTAAAAAACTGGTTTCTGCTTTACGAAAGAGGAGTATTGCTACTGGCAAACACCTGAATGTTGTGTCCCTTCTGGATTTTCTCAAAATTCATGTCCACTCTGTAGCTCTATATATTTTACCAGCATTGAAATGATAGCACTTCTAATAAAAGTGCACCTTTAAGACCAGCAGCATACATACCTGGAACATACCTTGTATGTAGGCTAAAACAATGCCCTACATCGTTATTCCTCAGAAAAAAACCAAATTTTTGGTACGGTAAGTTTGGCATTAGAAATAGCTTCTTTACCCAGAGGGTGGCTGGGCATTGGAACAGCTCCTCAGGGCAGTGATCACAGCACCAAGCCTGACAGAGTTCAAGAAGCGCTCAGACAATGCTCTTGGGCACATTGGGTGATCCTGGGGGACGTTTCTTTGCAGGGCTAAGAACTGGAGACTTGATTTTTGTGTGTCGTTTCCAATTCAGTCTATTCTGTGATTCTGGGACTCAAATTTCTGAGCTATCAATGGCATAATCTACCTAATTGCTTATAGATGTGCACAGCTTCAGGGAGATGACCGCAGGGAGGATGACACCTCCAAAGGCTACATTTAAGATCAAAGTCTTTGGACTCTGCATGGGACACGAAAGCCTGCCTGTGCCATTCCAGGCAGAACTGGGGAAGCCAGCACCTTTCTGCTTGTGACGGGACGCTTCACCTGCCATTTGGCCACTTCCAGCCACTTTTACCGCCAGTGACAAAAATCAGCAACGTAACAGTTTTGTCTTAAAAGCTGAAGAATGAAGGAAAACAGATTTTGTACCAGAAAGAGAAAACAAACCGAACACTTTTAACTTTGCCAGCTCTCTGTTTTTGTGTTTGCTTCTTTCCCTTTCCCAGAGGGGGCCCTGAGGGGAAGCCCTCCCAGCTCCCTCGTGGCCACCCTCACCTCACACCCACCACCAGCCCCGGCCCCCAAGCTCCAGCTGCCAAATTAACTCTGAGGGCAGCCAATCTCTCCTTTTAGCCTCGCCTGCACGGCACAGTAACGCGGGGGTCACTCAAAGCCCGTGTTGTTCCAACCCTCTAACAACCCATTGTTCCCCTGCGGTTGCCTCAGCGAGATAAAACGAGCGGCCGCGTTTTCCGAGGGTAAGCGAATTCCCACTGCCAGCCAAGGGCTCGGCCCCACGTCGGGGCCAGCCCATCCAGCGGCTCGGCGGGGATGCGGCGGGTTTGTTTTTGTCAGTGGGAGTTTGCAGGAACATCTGCTCGGTGAAGGGATGGCGTGGGTCTCGCCATCATCTTCCGCACTGGGATGTGCGTGTTTGCCCCCTCGGCGCTCAGCTGTCGCGGTAAAGATACTGCACTGACAGTCCCACGGCTAAAGTCTGGCTCCTACCTGTTTATAATCTGCTTCCTGCCTGAGGTTGCAGGAGGATTGCAAATCTAATGGCTGCAACTCTAGGTTTCCCAGGAGAGGGGAGCTATGGAGGGGCTGAAGCACCCCCAGCATCACATCCACCAGGCTCCAGGTAACAATGTGTAAGTATTGGGATGCGAGAAAGGACAACAGGCAGAAATTAGTCCAACAATACAGGAAATTACAAGATTGAAAAGTCACTCGTTTTATATTTTCACCACATCGTCTTGGCCAATAATGAAGTTCACTGAACATCATTAACATTCCGCTAATGAGACATCCAACTGCCCAGAACAGCAATAACGAACGTGAGCTCTGTTTCCACCAAATCTACCAGAAAGATTTTTAAGGGTCTGCTTTCCCACTGACACGAACACATGACTCCCATTAGCCTTAATAAAGGAACAGTGCATTCAGGGGGAGAGAAACTTCCCAAGGTTGCATAACTGAACTGTAGCATGCTCAAGACACAGTACAGACTGCTAAGAGAAGTTAAAAGTCCCAAAACTACAGGGACAGGCCAAATTTTTCTGTTACTTTCCCATTAACTTTTGTCATAGTTCAGACTTCCTTGCTTTAGGCCAGTGAAAGTACTCATAGCTTTTTTTATGACAGAAAAATGGAAAAGTAAATTTTTTAATGGAAAAGCAAATCAGACAGTGGGGTGTTTAGATTCTATTTTTAGTCTGAAAAAAATGTAACTTCAGATATGCACTTTCTTTATCTTAATGCATTGTCCCTACATACTATTCTTGACTCCATGGTATATAAATTCTTACTTTTCTAACAATGCAAATTTGTTGACAGGATGACAGGTTAAAGTTTATCTTTCAGGCTGCTTCCCTTGCCCCAGTCACAAAAATCTAGTTATGTCAATTTATGTCCCTTTCAGTGCTCAGTGAGGCGAGGAAATGGAGTGGAGTGCCAGAATGTGGAAACAATGCAAAAAAACTAATGCCAGAATTTAGTATCTGCCTCCTAGGCTAAGCTCTCACAAAGCTTTGAGATTAATACTGCGTATCTCAAAACTGTGTTTAAGAAAAACCTTCGTTCCAGATGTTGAAAGCATGATTAATTCACTGAAAGTTAGAAGCTTTTTGTTCATCTCTTCTCCCCAGTTTATGTATTTTAAAGTACTTGTGCACTTAGCTCTTTTTTTTTTTTTTCCTTTGACCACAGTGCACGTATGCTTCTGGATACTAGTAAATTGAATTTAATAGACAATTTAAAACTAGGTGATCATGCCTTTACCATAAGAATCCCTCTGATGTAATCAAAGAAATTCAATACAATTGCGGTATACATTAATGAAGGCTGCCTCATGCACTCTGCTATAGCCTTAAATGAGAATAGACTTCTCTATTATCTATCACGCTGCAGTGACTAATATGGGAGAATATCTAGTCTGCTACCACTCACATACATGATAAAAACCCATTAGCAGACATACTCACAGAAGCTGAACTACTTTGATAAAGAGAGATGAGGAACTACAGTGCAACAATTGCTGTAATTGTGTGACCGGTAATGAGCTGTTTTAGAGCCACGTGTTAAAACATATCAAGATTACCTAAATATAAAAAACCCCAAAACCAACAACAATTAAAAAAAAAACCAACCCAAACAACCACAAACCAAAATACGATCGATTCATTTTATTTCACAGACTTAAAACCTCAAAGGTACAGGAACCCATGGTACTGCAGCACAGTACCTGTGCCCCATGTGGCTCTGCTCACTTTAGCTGCCAACAAACACTCAAAACTCTGAGCCTGGCCCTACTGAGTCTGGCGTTCTCCTTGGCTTACGCAGAAGTAAAATCAGATCTCATTTCCTAAAAAAACCCCAACAAAACCAACAAACCCCAACCCATCCCATAATACACAGAAGGATCAATGCTCACAGACTGATTTATGGATACATTATACTAGCTATAGTGGGAAACTCCATTCAAACACAGAAACTGTAACTCACCAGTCATGTCACAACACTGAAGATAAAAATCCTGCCGGTGTCAAATAGAAGGCACTCAAATTACAAGACAGCTATCTGCAGCATCCATCCCCAACCGTTCTGTCAAACACACAACTGCAATAGCACAAAGCATCCTTATGACAGGAATAAAAGGCTCTTTAAATGCTCCTTTTATTTTTTATTGAATGAACCCACTCTTACACAAAGTTCACTCAACGACGTCTCGAGCTTTAGTGCTGCCAAATCCTGTATTTCATTAGTCAACTATGGCTTGTCAGTCACATACAGAACAATCTGAAGTATTTATTAACTGCATACAATTTCTTCATGTAGCAGGTCAGGTGGTTAAGACACTGAACTTATTACTATATTGACAAATGTAGTTGTCAGGAAGACAAGAATCTTTTCTGTGTTACACCACAGCTGACCAAACATTTCCCTGCTCCAAGTCACCGGCAAAACCCAAAGGGAGTTACAAACCAGAGCCACAGACTCCTCCCAGTCACAGTGTTAGTTTCAGCATTTTCTGTAGTTGACTCTTCTCACAGATCAGTAACCTTTACTAACAGCGTTCCTCCCTCCAAGGAAGCACACTGCACCACACCTCCCAATTGTTTTAGAAGTGCATATATACCAAGACCACAGTTGAGAGAGATACCATCAGATGTGGTGAGTCCAGAGAAATCTTGTCCTAAATATTTTTCAAGTTTTTTCATGAGAAAAGGGTGGAGAAAGAAACCACAGCTAAAAGATTCACGAACTTTTTTACAAAAGTCATTTACATTGAACTCATTTACAGGTTTGCAAAGCAAATCATGCCACTGACCTGTCATGTAACCCACAGGAAAAAACAGTGCAGACAGTCTGGATCAAGATACTCACTGTTGGATGAAATTAAACTGCCCAGCTACTATATTATATGAGCTCCTTAAAACTGGTTGAATTTTTTTGCCACTCTTAATCCTGCAGTCAGACAAACACTAGATTAAAGTGAAGGCAGAGCAGAGAACAACCAGTTTCTAAACTTTAACAACTTCTTACATGCCAGGGCAATTAAGAACACTGTTCTCATACACTGTTTATTGCCTTGAAAGGATCACCAGTTGGTTACTGGCCATAAAAACAATTGCAGCTCTATAATTCCTTAAATATTTACTAACAAGATACACCAGAGTGCAAACCCCAGAACTCTATTCCTGATACTCAGACAGGACCTTTCTGTCCAAACACAAATTGACAAAAAGACCTCCTGGCAAAACCACTCCAGAATGTTTTTACTCTTTGGTTTTGAAGTAGAGCTCTGCCTTTTCCCCCCTCCCTGTAACACCCACTCTTCCAAACAAATAAGTAATCCAGTGTTGCATAGGAATTTTAATTGTTTCCATAACTTCTGCTACCTGCCAAAAAAGTACTTAGTATGACAGATATGGAACAGGGTGCCTATGATACATGTATATTTATAATAAGATATGAACATATATAGGCATATGTACAACATACAACTTATGTAATAGTTAACTTTTGTATAGCTATAAAAACTAGAAGCCTTTCAAGGAGGCAACCTTCGTTCTTTGAAGTAAGAGCCATGATTTGAGTTACTGACTCTGTGGCTCAGATTTACAACCAAATTACTACAGCTGAACTTCCTGCATACTGTGTGAGCCAGACTTGGGTTGGTGTCCCCTTGTGTGCTGTTAGCTACGACAGACAAGGTCACAGAGGAAATCCCTTGCATGAAGGCTGAAAAACTAGGATATAAGGATGCACTCCTTTGCATTTGATGGAATTACAATCCCACAGCTGTCTGAAGCAATCTCTGCAAGAGTTTGGCTGATGTGGGTGCTGAGACTGAAAGTTTGGGTTCTTTCAAGAGTTGTGGAATTTTTATTTATTTATTAAGATCATTGTCTGTCAACCCTTCCTCAGTCTGCACAGTATTTAACACAAATAATGGCCCTGGTTTCAGTGGGACCTTAGAAATACTCCTCTTACTGTACAAGGAGTTACACAACCCAAACTGGTGGGGAGGTTTTCAGAATATTTGTACAACTTCATTTATTTAGTTATTAAGGTCTTAAGACAACAAAACCTTTTTTGAGTATTTGTTTAAACAATCCATTCTAGGTATGAGACTATTTATAAATACATGGTATGCAAATACTGTGTATTAGTAAAATACCCACGAGAGTTGCAATTACTTTGGCAAAAGAGCTTAGAGATCTTCCCCTGAGTAAACTGCATGGCAGCATAAGCCTACTAGTAGGGGAGGTGCAACAATTCCATGAAACAAAAGCACATTTAAAGCAGTTTAATAAACAAGGGGGAAAACATCTGTTGCACTTTTATATTGGAAGCTCACAAAATATTATCTTCAACAATAGGTACCACACATTTTTCCACTGAACTTACAACTAAGCCTAACATGCTGCAGTTTCTGACAGCGTTAGGGCTTAGAATCTACTTTTGACAGCATTTTTTGATTTGTGATGGGTGGTTTGTTTTTGGATTGTTATGGGCTGGGTGAAGCCTCGAGGCAGACATGCAGCCCTGTTGATAACACATGTATTTTCCAACCCTGTGATAAATTTCCCATAAGTGCTGGCCTGGAACATGACTTTCAGCAACTTGACTGTTTCACATTTGGCTAAAGCAGCATCAGTCCATTTTATAAATTAGCTCCAGGAGTATACATGGAAGACAACCATTTTCATAACAAATTGCTTTCAGCTCTCAACTTCAGTCTCCTATGTTCAGAAAAAAATGATTACTGCTTTCAGAAATCCAAATCTCCTCAAACAGGTTTTTTTTTTTCTAAGGCTGGAAATCTAAAGTCAGAAATTAATTTTGCAAGATGCACCTGGAATTTGAATATTGACGTCAACAGTGCTGGTTGTTACAGCTTAGGAGAGGTTTTACTTCATGTACAAATCCTAATCTACACGTATATTTCAGTACTCTTACATTACTCCCACTGAGAACCTCTGTGCTGTTTTCAAAGCCTTAAAACCTTGCCTTTCACAGCTGCAAAGGAAATGACAAGAGAAGAAAAACACAGCCCAGTGCATATCAGCAATTAATTCCATCCACAACTGCCCAGCTGTCTGTGCATGGAGGAACTGGGCTGTTTCCCCTCCGAGCTTTGGCCACTGAAAGCTGATACGGCACTTTCGGAGACGTGGGCCGCTGGTAACGCGTCAGGAATGCGCGCGAGATCACACGGAGCTGAAGGGGAAGAAATGAAATCCAGGCTGGAGCGCCGAGGATCTGTGTTATGAGGATAAAGTTATCTGGGGGAGAGGAGGCCGAGCGGGGACGGGGAAGGCTCAGGACAGTGAACCGGGCTCAGCATGCAGCACACAACCATCACTGGCAGAGACAAGGTGGGATGAGCTCAGAAACATGCACGTCTGTGTCAGCTCTGCCAAGAGGTCTTTACGTTGGCTGACGTCAGAGAGGTGATCTGGGGGCACTTTACAAAGGCTGTTACTTTCCTTGGGATCACGCTTCCCCAGAAAAGTTGCTATAGAGACTTGGCTCCACCCATTCTAGAATAAGATTTGTTGGTAAGTAATCTCACCAATGCTTGCAGCCCTGAAGCCCCAGAACTTAAGGCAGGATTCAGCCCTTTAGAGTCTTTCCTATGAATGAAAGCCCTTCACGCCACCCTCGGGGTTTCATGAAAGGCATAGAGTATACAAAAGGGGGATGCTATTGGGACTATCAACAAACCTCACTCTGTTGAGTGAAGGTTTGGAAATTTCAAATGGAAATTTCATCCCACTCAAACTCACCAGTTTACATGAACAGTTCATTTTTTCCTCTAATACATTTAAAGACTCAAAACAACATCTATTTTTTCCCTCCATTAATCCAAGCCAGTCCCCATTTAAAACTTCCAAATTGATTCATTCTTGCTGGTTAAAGTCACACATAGCAAAACACTTCTAGTATATATTATTAGCATTTTTTTCTTCACCAACACCAACCAGTAAAAAACAGCTCCTTTGCTTTTTAGTATCAAGTCAAGTTTTCATTGGATGGAGCAGTCAATCCTCTCAAAACTGCACAGGTATTCAAAAGAATGACACTAATAAGAAAGTATTTTCACTTGACCATTTTCAATACCAGTACCTATGGCAAGAAGTAACTATCACAGGGCTATTCCCTTTACAAAAAAGCAATGAAGTACTAGCTTGTGTATTTTGCTGAATAAACTGAATCTGCTGAAACTATACACTTGTGCCCCAATACGTGGAAAGAAAAACATTCTGCAGAAATAAGACTGTGATATCATGTCCATACAGTAATAAAACAAATGGTAGAAAAATATCCTTCTAGCAAACAAGACTGATGAAATATTTAAACATTACCTTTTCAAAAAAGGATCTCTAAAGTTTAGAGCAATGCTTCTGGAAGGTTTGTATAATCTCCAAAATCATTATACAAGCATACAGTGCTATCATTCGGAAAATAGAAAAGCAGAGGACTTTCAGTAATTTACAGCTTCCCAAGGAAAGTAAATCCAAATCCTATGGTTGACTGGAAGATCTGAATATGTACAAATGGCTTAAAATACCATCCCTTTTTTCTCTTTTGGAACCAATGATTCAATAAAGGGTAAACAGAAGCATTTTTAAATCAGAAGCATAGCACAATTTAGACTGCATGTAATCTCACTATATTGCTGCATGAATAGTTCCACTGCTGCTGGAAAGCAAGAACAGCACTCATCAATTCTTCCCACAATTTCATTTTTAGCTACTCAACATTGGGCAAATCCATTGGGGGATGATTTCCTACATTGCTTATTGTCTGCCACAGCAAAACCTGGCTTTCTCACATATTAGAAACATAGATTTTCTGGAGGTGATCAGTCAATCACATCACACTGAGCAACGCCAAGACCTCCAAGGTATGTAGGCCACCTTCCCAAGACCATTAGTTCTTTTCACATGAAGTTCAGCAATGCAAATAGTTATATTTCTTAATATCCTACTTATCCTAAATACTGGACAATACAAGACAAAGGTATTTTAAAACACCAGAACATGGAGAAGTCCTTAAAAATCACAGAAGGATCAAAGGCTTTTTTAGACCTACTTCAAAATGGAAGATATCTCAGTAAAATAGGGAATGGTGATAAAGCTGCAGATGCCTTAAAAATTGTATAGCTTAAAAATTACTCTTCCCTCAGCCATACTAACTAGAAGGGGTGTTAGTTATTGATTTCAAATTTGTTTCTCAGGCTAGGTTCTCAGCAATATTTTGATAGAAGGCTGTGAAAATACTGATAGATGTTAAAAGTGATAACAATAAATGTCACTGCATTAGTAGAGCTCAGCTGAGCACTACAAATAAAAAGCATTCAAGTGAATCTTGCAAGTGCACATATGCCAACTGGTTAACTAAACACAGCTCTGCACTGACTAGTCTCTTCTGTTTGCTACTTCTTCTCCAGAGCAAAATTCTCTCTTGTGAAGCAAACCTATCCAAGATCTATGTATTCCTTAAAAGCATGAAAGATCTATCCCAGAAATAAACCCCAATTCTTCTGCTCTTAATGATTTACCATTTAAATTTAGGCATGATGTTTCAAGCTGGAGACAAATTTTAGTCACTAAGGCTAAAATTCAGATGCAGAGAGGGTTCCAAGCCCACAATACCACTTATGTGCCAAATCAGACTTACAGCTGAGTAATAGTGAGGTTTAGCTGTGCACACCTCTCAGATTTGATACACAGCAAAGAATTTCACACTAAAAGAATGCAAAAGGGGTTTAGAAAGTCCCTAATTTTCACATCCAGCTGTAATATATGCAAATTGTTCTACTTATGCTGAATATGAACACATATCACATTTGCTGGAATAATTACTAAAATACGAAAGTTGTTTGATTGTGCCTAGAAATGCTTACATCACATAATGGTTAAGGATAAATAGCACCAGCTGAACTCGCAAGAGAAGTTCATACTTCACGGTCAGATAACTGTGAGTCACTTGGGATGGCTTAAGTTCTTCTCTCTCAGGGATGTGAATCAGGCACAAAGTTGCTCAATGTCTAAAAGTTCCCAGTTTGAAAGCAAAATTCCTAAGTCCTAAAGTAACAGTTTTCATTTATGATCTATATTATGTACTAAGTACTGAAACTTAACATCTTCATGTTCAGCATTTGTGTTTGTGATACCATTAGGTCCTAGAGTGCAATTCTTTCTGCCTAACTTCAGATAATTACATACCATTTGAATTCACTGCTTAATTAAGGTCTCTCTGGCAAGAAGTGAATAATTATCTAGACTTCATTGGCTGCACCACAGACTTACAGTGGTTCCAGCAGAGGCACAAAACCCAAAAGCAGGCACTGATATTGCAGAGATCTCGAGTTATGCAAGGCACGTGCTGCTCTACAACACTGACNGGGGAAAAAAAAAAAATCCAAGTGGCAGATTTAAAACCAAGAACCTATTCATTAAATTCCTGCAATTCACGTGCACAATGGCTAGTACACTTCTCTATGCATCTCACAACCAGAGGTCTTTTTCACCATGCCCAAGTCAACAACACATATTACAGACTAATTCTCTGCAGTGAGATACAACACAGTATAAAATGAGAACCTCGCAGTGCCAAACACATCCCAAGATCTGGCAACAGTGTGAGTGGAGACTAAAATATGCTTTGAGAAACTCTCAACAGGCACAAACAAGGTTTCAGAATACCAAATGCAAGAGCTGCCAACATAACAACCATTAAGTAAAAATATATGAACAATTCTTTAAAAAATATAAAGGAATAAAATCTCAACATGTAGGGAATAGAACAGGAGGAAAAGAGAAGGAGGAATAAAGGAAAGGTAGCAGACATATTTTATTGGGTTAGCAATCAAAATACAAATTTATTTCATTACAAAAATGTTCATCCATGGAGACTAATATGAAGCAAACAAGTTTAATAGGAAAGTGTTTAACAAATTCCATAAATGATGTTTAAAGTAATGACAAGGCTTTCTCTCCCATTCTCAGTAAGTGCTAGAAGCTAATGTGCATCTCAAAGACTGTCTTCTGTATTTTACTATTGCTGTCAAGAAAGAAAAATGAGCCAAAAAGTTAGCAAATGCACTGCACAGCTCACGCTCCTTGACATCAACGTGGTACTAGAGTCTCTACATCTCAGTGTTAGAATGACATGTAAATAAACAAAGCACTCCTTTATACTAGAAATCCTTTAATGGTTCATGCTGGAAGTGGAATAAAGGCAACAACAAACCCCTCACATCCATCAGTCCACTACAAGCACCTTTCTTGCTGCATTCACAGCAATAAAGGGTTTATTGCAGTAAAATGTATTGAATGCGCTGCACTGAAATGTATTTTGTAAAAGCTGATTTAAGCTCCCCTCCTTATATGACAATTAGATGAGCCAGGGTTGAACTGGCATGATTCATGACAAACATGCAACACTAAGCTATGGTGAAGATGAGAGGATTTTTGAGTACTTTTCTAAATCATACAAGCTTATCGGTACCCACCTACAGGCATATGCTTTCTTCCATCTGACACAATATGTGCAAAATAGCAATGGTGCAAACTTCATGTTTTATGCTTGAAAGAGAATAGCATAAATTTATCTACAGTGTATATTCCCAAAGCCTAAGGGAGAGATTTGGTCAAAAAAAATATTGCCATGGAAGCAACCTGACCTTTCTGGTGACCTTTGGTAATTTTGTAATTCTTTGGAACAAAAACTGGCACAAAGCTGACAGATGCTGGAGAGGACCTTTCAGCTGGTCTAGTAAATCTGTTTCACTTTTAAAGCTATTTCACCATTATTGAGTACCTTAAAGAGGCTCTGACCACGCGAAAGATTGCAGCTGCTTTTAGCCCAAACAATATTTTTTTCCCAAAGCCTGGTATGATACCAAGATGACACTTTACTTTATTTATTTTGTATCTTCTTACCAAGTAATGTGTGTCATCAGCAATGTAAAAAAGAGTCACAAACATTCAGTGCGATGTGTGTCAATCACATACAAGGACAGGAGAAAATTCAGACTTGGCAGATTTCATAGGAGTCTACTTACTGACAATGCCACACCACAAACTAAGCTTCATCTACATCTTGTGGTCAGAACTT
>WAAG01001184.1:0-15392 GCA_013390105.1 Tichodroma muraria
CTGTGACATACAGTAATGTCCAAGCCAGTGGCCTAAAACTTCAGCATTGTCACAATTTGGAAAACACAAGAAACTGTTGAACAAATTATACCTTTTGATACAGAAGAAATATTTGTGCCTCTTGGTAATGGACCAAAGTGTCACAAACTTTATTTAGCTGTTGTGGTGTGCCAGTTCCATCTGTCTTGTAGCACTTGCTGAAACAAGCTGACTGTGGGGAGTAATTGCCTGTACACATCTGATAAACTCTGTGGTTTGGGCAACTGTTCTCTTACACAGGAACAGCCTTTGAAGGGCTGGCTGTGGTGTGCTTGGTTTGTAATTGCAGTGGCATGTAGGAGGAGAGAAACAGGAGGAGATGAGGGAGAAGCAGTTTTTATAGCCTAGAAGGCATGAGGCCTGTGAAGAAGCATCACGTCCACTGGAGGGATTAATAGGCACCCTGAGCATCAGCGCTCGGTCTGCTGTGCCACTTAATCTATGAATTGACCCAGATTGTTGGATCAGCTGCAGGCTTGATGGACTTTCTCACTTGCAGTAAATGTGCTAAGGAAGAAGAAGTAATAGAACCTCTTTGAGCACTGACATGCCATTGGATTTTCATAAATCCCTGGCAGTGTAATGCTGGCAAATGAATATTCATAAAATAGGCTATTAAAATTCTAAGAGAACCTTGAGGGAATGATGATGTCAGATTCCAGAATTAGTTATAGAGGTGGTAAAATTCTTGGCTAACTAGACTGAACATACTCTCACAATAGTTTTAACACAATACAACAATCAGAGGGAGCCACAGTGTTGGATGTAGGTTCTTAATCTCTTAATATATTCCTTGAACTGAAAGTCTAGCAGTGCAGGGAAGGGGAAGTATTTACATCCAGCTACTGTGGAAATAAATCAGCTTCTAGTGGTTGAGTTGCTCTTTGTCTTCTGAGATTATTTTTGTCCCTGAATTGATTACAGCTTCTGGCTCATTCACTTGTCATAAATTGTCCTGCAGGGCTGGGCTGCCCTGCTGTAGTGGCGCTCTTGAAAACTTCCAATTGTTATATGCAAACTGTAGTGTTCTTGAGCCTTATTACGGAGAATACTAATACTTCACTCACTTTACTTACTCAAGGCAGCAATCAGTTGCTATTGCATTTTTTGACAGCATTGATTAAAACTCTAGGAGAAATGCCAATGCCAGTCCTTCATATTTATCAGCTCACTTGGTTAGGGCATGGTACTAATAACCATGGTTGTGTGTTCATACCCCATATGGGCCATTCAGAGTCTAGAGTTGGATTCAACGATCCTTGCGCATCCTTCGCAACTCAGAATATTCCATTGAATTGGCATTGTAGTAGTGCAGTGGGCAAAACTACTGAATATGATTATAGCTACCCTGGAATCAGGTGGTTTAAGTTCTAAATTGTGGGATCTTACTAAAATTAATGTTACTGTTCCACTTCTAATAATATTTCCTTTCTTTAACAGAAGGGGTGAAAAGAAAGAACACATTACTATTTTTCTCAACTCAAAATTTGTACCACAGAACCCTTTTAATAGCACAATCCATAGAAGGAAGAAGAAGAAAATAATTATTGGAATTTTTTTTTTAGCTGTTGTATAAAATTAAAATCTAAACCAAGCTAGTTAATTTGTTATGGTCAAGAAACAGCTGAAAAAAACAGTGTAGATGAAGCAGTTCTTAAATCCAAGCAAAAGGCCTGAGAATGACTGAATCTCAAAACAGGTTAAAGATTCTGAAGGTTTAGGATGATATAGAAAATCATTCCAACTTGCTTTGAAATTGAAATCTTTCTTCTTAAGAGGCATCTCTTCAGCAGTCAGTATAATAGAGATGCTTTGTGACCATGAATATGCAAAAAGTCTTACATTTTGATGTACATTTTATCAGAAATAATACTTCCAAGAGCTCTCATCTGTTCTGGGAGTGCAACAGGAAATTGGTAATGTCTAGTGAGATGTGATGCAATTTTGAGAGAAGGAAAAGCATTTCTTGACCTCAGCTTTTCTCAGCCCTTGTTGTAGGGTGACTAAAGAGGCAGTGTCTGCTTTTGGGTGTAAAACACAGGCTGCCTTTTTGACAGAAGCCTTCGGAGTGCTCTGAGAGGAAAGCATATTTATCACTTGCCTAATCCTGCAGTTTGCATGATTAAGTAAGCATGAAGTCTTCCACACTCCTCAGTCTTGAGTCCTTTTCCTACAAGAGGGACTTCTGCCACAGAAACTTCTTCCTGCTTGATAAAGATGCTTTAACAGTGTGGCCTCTATGCATGAGATCAGGTGGAAAAATAAAAATATACATCTACAAGATGCATTTCATCATGGAAAACAAAGTTAAAGATTTTTCTGGATGAAAGACTTTTGAATGTCACGTGCTGGCAGCCAAAGCTGTACTGACTGCATCCATGCAGGAGACAGCAGAGTTCCTTGTCATAGAGTAAGAACTGAACAGATGCCAAACCTTCATCACAAATCTGTCCACTGGAAAGAAGAATCATGATAGTTGGAAAGCTAGACGTTTCCTTAGCAAAATAATATTTTAATAAGTATTTCCCCTTCTTTCTCATATTGACCATCCATCAGAGGATGGATATCAGTGGTTCCTATCATAGAAGCAAGATGTTTCTGTGAACACCGTGGTCTAAAAAGGTTGGAAGTGAGAGACTAGCTTGGTGGTGGTGGTCCACCCAACACCAGTGCTGGGATCAGCAGTGAAGTGGATATTTTTTCCTCAGTTCTAAAGCACTGAGCCAGTGTTTCAGGAGCGTAGGGAAAACTGCAGGCTGAAGGTTGTGCAGAGTGTGAACTTTAACTTCTGGAACAAAAAGGGTTTTTTTCTGAAGAGGATGAAAGTACCTTTAAATAGATACCTCCTCTTTCTGTTTTGCTTTCATGCCTTTTTGTATGGTTCCTGTATCTGACCTTGGCAATACTAGAGAGGAAGGGAAGAAAACCCGAATGAAAATTGATGGAGTCTCTTTTTCCAAAAAAAAAAAGAAGAATTTCTGAAGATATGTCAGTTTTTCTAGCTGAGAGTTTTCCTTGGTCTGAGAGAAAGCAGGGTGGAGAAAGAAAATGCAAGCAGATCCTGATCTTTCACTTGAGGTCAGGTTATTATTTCAGATTCTTGGGGTCTACTCTTCTCACTTGATCTCCTCTGCCTCTTATGTTCCTGAGGTCCCTGGGAGAGAGGAGTATCAGGAAGATGACTGGCCTCAAGTTTTAGTTCTATTTATTTTTGTCAAAGTG
Organism: Tichodroma muraria; assembly: GCA_013390105.1. Classification (NCBI taxonomy): domain Eukaryota; kingdom Metazoa; phylum Chordata; class Aves; order Passeriformes; family Sittidae; genus Tichodroma; species Tichodroma muraria. The sequence goes on from WAAG01001184.1 coordinate 3,262, forward strand.
GTCAGAGGCTGTGTAAAAATAGTCTCTTCTCCCTGTCTGTGGGAAGAAGGGGGCTGTGATCTCAAGGAGCCATCTTGCAGGTATTGCCAACACCAGTGTGGGAGTTGCCCCGAATTCCTGTGTTTTGGTACACTGATGGTGTGCAGTTTGAGTTTTACATGGAGTCATTTGTCAGCACTTCAGCCAGCTCCTGTCACCCTCCCATTCATTGCCAGTGCTGCCTGTGCCTTGCACCACTGTGCCCTCTGATGTGGAGCTGGTGCTTGTGCTGCAGAGCAGGTACACTGCAGTCCTGAAGATAGCACTGTGCTCCTGGCAATACCCAAGGTGTCCCAAGGAGTGCAGCTGTGTGAGCCTCGAGCTCTGTGGGGTTTGTATGGAGCTCTGGTCTTTGCCTCTTTCCTTTAATGATTAATACGCAATTACAAAGGAGTTTCTTTGTTTGTTTGCTTTTTCAAACCGTAAACTCCAGGCTTGTTTGTTTTGTTCAAGGAGCATATGGCTGTATTGATTGTGCAGGGCTGCCACTCATTTTGCCAAGTTGTTGTTAGCTTGCCTGTGGCCGGGCAGCATCTATGAGAAAGCCCTGCCTTGCCTGCTCCTGCATTGTTTCCAAATAAAGGCATGTCTGAAAGGGGAGTTAAACCTCCAACTGCCGGACCTTGAAGAAAGGACTTTTTACCCATGGATTGAAAGGAGGTGATTTTTCTGCGACAAAATGCTCCTTCCACACCCCCTTCCCTTTCTCAAATTAGGTGAAAAAGTTGCTTTAAAATTTAGATCGGACAAACTGCGTGTTTTAAACTCATTCTCTCTGACAGACAGTTAGGGAACCCAACCATCAGGCCAGGAGTCACCTCAAGCTTATTAAAATGTTCAGTCTGTACATTTTATTATGTATGCATTTAGAGCAGCTTCAACAGAAAATGCTCATGTTCCTGTCAACCATTTAAAAGTGATCCTTTCCTCATCTATGTGAGGAGTGGGGAAGGTGAATGAGTACCTGTAATGCAAGGTACTAGTTTGAGTGACTTTCTTAAGCCAGCAGTACTCTTTATCATGGTTTAATACAAGTTTGAAGTGGCATAATAACGTTTAGCTGTATATGATCTAAGGACATAGCTAACATGAGGTTGTTAGGAAGAGGTAATTTATTAGACCAGCTGGTATGGGGGGAAAAAATGAGCCAAGCTTGCAGGCACACCAGCACTTCATCAGGTCTGAAATAGAAACAGCAGATTTCAAGGTTAAACAGAAGTTATGAAAAACTGCCCTGTTTAATCAGACATGCATTGAACTGCCAAAGAGGAGCTTGCTGGTATTATACTCTTTCAGTGGAGGGGGGAGGGTGAGAAGATGATTGTTATACTGTAGAAAGAGATGACTTCACAGCCTGTTAAACACGGGGGGCTGTAAAACCAGTACCTGATGAGCTCATGACTGTTCTTAGTATCTTGGGGATAGGAAATGTTAGTTTATCTGTCCTCTCTTTGTAAGGTTTTGGTTTTGTAGGATTTTTGAGAGTCATGATTGCCACATCAGTCGTTTGTAGACAAATAGTTGGTTTTATCTAAAGGAACTTTATCAGACAGATTTAGTTTCAGGCATTCTTTGTCAATTGGTTGCCATCCTTAGCCTAACTGCTACCGTAAGAAGTTGCTTAACACCGAGTTCATATTTGTAAAGATAATGGCTGGAAGGGAAAAAAACACAAACAACTAAACCTCTATTGTTTATTGGGTTTTTTAAAGCACAGAGTATTTACTTCTAAAGTTTGACCAAATCTATTCTAACAGAAAGCCCTGAACGCTAGTGTGCTTTTTAAAAATCTATTCTTTTACTCAAGCAGAAGCTAAATTCAGAGTTGAAATCTTTTAAAAAAATAGGTTTCAAGGCTTTGTAGAATAACACATGCTCTACTTGTGCTGCTATCAGAGTTGTCAATGTGCTGTTTCTAAGATTTGAATTAGGTTGTGTTATCATTGTGGTTTCAATGCAGATCTGATGATACACTCACTGTCAATATGTATTGGACTGTACACTGTGGAGAGCAGAGAACTGCTTGGTACTCTTTAGAAAAAGCTTCTCAATATTTTTCTGTAGTGCTGTATTCTAAATTGATAAATATTATAGTTAAAGCAATGTCAGATTAAATATGTTGAAGTAGGAGTCACAATCTTCTTGCTTGCTCTTCTGACTTCTTAGTGATGTTTGATGGGCTGTCTGTACAAATGCCCTCTAAATTAACCTGTGTGCATTTTAAAGTTATAGTATCTGCCTTTATCATGCAAGACTGACTTTCAGTATCAGTTATGGTGGTCAAAACGATTGATGCAGTTGTAGTGGTGTCAGGAGTCCCAGGAATCAGCTTGTTCATTTTTCTGAGTTCCACTGCTGTATGTTAGGAGAGCAGAGCTGTTTACTCAGCTGTGTCCTGTTTGTATGACAGGGGCTGGATAGGTAACCCTGGAATTTAATCCAAGCCCTCAGTAGGTGGAGGAGATCAGAAAAGCTTAATCTAATTCAGATAAATTGCTTGCCAGGAAAGGCTATAGCTGTACTAGCATTTGTCTTTCTCTGCCAGGAGACAGCTTCCTCCAACCTGCTGAACCAACAATTTGAAAAATGTTGTCAAGAACATTTTGTACACAGCAAGTGGGATATATTGGGGTGAGGCTGCAACGTCTTCCATGATCCTTGATGTAGGATACAGCATAGCTGTGCCTTGACTTACTTGAAGGTAGTTTTGTGGAAACTTTTAAAGATTAAAGTATCTTAAAATATCCCTTCCACGGGGTACTTGAGTGACAGAACTCTTTGGTCACGTGGCTAGCATTGGAGCTAAGGTTTTTGTGGTCTGCTCTCAAATTTGTCAAGAATTTACCTGTAATTAGTTGTGAATGCCCTCCACCACTACCACTTCAGCAGTATTACCAGTGCTTTAGGAAGCTGTCATACGAGCCTCAGGAAATACCCTGAACACCTACGCCGGGCACCAGATCGCCCTTAGACTGGTCTCGAGGGATCAGCAGTATTGAGTATGGCCTCTCTGCAGCAAGTTTATAGGGGAGGTAATATTAGAAACTAAAACTAGTATGTTGTTTTAATACTTGACCAAAAAGAAGTAGCAGTATTAGACTGATACGTGGTGTGGAACAAGTTATAGGAAAGCTATAACCTAACTGAAGCTTAATGGAGTGCGATGGCTCAGTTCTAACAGATAGGGCTTTGTATATTGGCTGCACTTCGTGTAAGTAGTTTTTGTTTATGGCAGAGGTAGCCAGCATGCTCTGTAAAGTTTAAATATGGGTATTTCTAGGACTCCATCCTGATTAATTAATAATACTTGTGCTTGGAAAGAGAAAGAATTAACTGGCATAACACTTGAGGGGATTAAAAATGAGAAGGGGGAAACATTAATTGAAGCAATTTCAGTCGATGGAAATGGGTTAATTGTATATTCTTCCAATATAATTGGACCCCAAATCTGTTCTGAGATCTCCTTTTCCAGACCCTATCTCTTCATGAGGGTAACTGAAAGAAAGCAAAATGCCTGCTGCAGCCTACAAATTTAAAAACTGAAAAATTCTCTACGGAGCCCATACTTGCCTATTTTTCTCACAATAGAGGATATTAAAGAAGAAAAAAGAGTCAAGGAACAGAAGCAGTTAAGCCCTGTAGATAAGAAAGTAGAAATACAATGTTAGTTTTATTTTTGAGTAGTGAAGGATAAATTTGTTACAATATTTAACAATGTTTTCTATTGGATGTTCCCATTAAGGTATTTTCTGCAAAGTAGTGATAGTGAAACACTCTCAGTGGTTTGCTTTGAAAAAGAAACACAACTAACAGTATGACTTCCACAGAGAAACAACTTTTGAAACAAAACATGAGAGCAGTCCACACTAAATGTAGATTTCTGGTATTCCTAGAGCTGATTCACCTTGGCATCCTTCAGTTTATTCCTTTTTCTCCTCCATGCCTTTCTGTTTTCGGAAGTAATCTTTTGAGATTACTTACCAAGCTGCCTGACTTCTGTTGTTCCCTGCATCCTGATTGCAAGACAAAATGACAGGATAGGTGAGTTGTGTGTTTATTCTGACATAAAATTTTCTAGTAGTCAATAGATGAAAAAAAATCTAAAACCCAACCAACCAACGAAACATTTCTTGCTGTAAAACCCAGTTTCTTTGCAGGTGTGTTTTACGCATCCGCAGACCCTTGAAATACTAGAAGCTGGGTGCTCTCACACTGTTCCTCATAATGACTTGCAAGAAATAGTGATAATACTTAGCCAAAAAAAGCTGTCAAAAAAGGAACCAGTTGAGAACTTACATATGCCAAATTGTTTAATAGGATACTTTCACACATATGCACACATACCCTTGAGGGCAGAAATTGAGAATTTGACTATAAAAATGAAATTGTGCTACCCAAGTGAAATCCCTATATAGTGTCTTCACTAGAGCAGTCCTCTAGTTTTGTTCAGTCTTCATCAAATAGCATTCTAGTGCTCCAGATCTCCTGGGATAGGATTTTGTTCTTTTCCTTCATATTGTGAACTAATGCAACTCCTGGATTTAGTCCAGCCTGTGCTGACTTTACATCTAGACTTCAGGTATAAGCTGCTGATTATGGTTTCAAACTTCTCAGGAAACAAAAATAAAGAGCTCAAGAAAATGTTGTAGCTTTTCACAGTGATCTCATGCATGGCCACATGCTGTCAGGAATTTAAAGTTTCTTGTGCTGGATTTTAATGCAGGCATACTTTCCATGGCAGTCTGAAATACTTCTGCAGTTTGACTTACAGCCACTGGCAAACAGTATATTTACAAGATAGTCTGAATGTCCTAAAATGTAGCCTTCACTGAGCCTTTTTCTTTTTTGTTGTTGTTTACTTGACTACTTATGAACTTGATTTTTTTAAGTCAAAGCAATCTGTGTGTATGCTCAACTGCACTACAAATCATTAAATCATTTAGAGAAGCTGCTGGATTATTTAACTCTTCTACTGCTGTATTTTATTCAGTTTTTCCATTAGCACTTAAAAGTCAGGCCAGGTATAGAAGGGCAATGGGGAAAACAAACATCTTGCTTGGACTTTAACATTCTTTGTGTGGAATGTAGATATAGAACTTAGTAGTAAATATGCCAGTAGTGCTGGTGGGCTGAAATGAAGTTCCCAAATGGCTCACAGAGGCTCCCTGGTGTAGGAAGAAGGACTGTCCTCATGCCATAAGAACACCTTTCTGTAGACTCTGTGGGCAGGACACTGTGCTGACAATAAACTTGGTGCATGAACTTCATGAGTGTCTGTCCAGTACATGCTCTGTCAAGGTACTGAAGCTCATGAACAGCTGCCTCTCATTGCTTGAAATCACAAACTGTGGGCCCAGCCTTTATGGTGCAGGTGAGGATGATGGAGCATTTAATAAGGAAGCTTCTTAGGGTCCCTGTACCCCAGAATTCCCCAAAGCTTGCAACATCTCATTTCTCCTTCGAACTGCAGGGTCCTGTGTTTGGAGACAGTGTGGTGTGGTGGCAGAGAGAAGTCTTACTGCAGAACATACCCCATTTTCCTGCTGGGGTTTGCAGCCCCTCCTGAGGTCTATGTTCCTGTGGCAGCTGAACATCAGGTTGTTTTCACACGTGACAGGGCCCTGGGGACTGAGCATTCTGTGGCATCACCTGGCACAGGGCTGTGTCCCACTGGGCTAGGAGACACTGCACTGTGCGTGTGTGTGATTTTGATGATTACACACTGTCCCTCATCGGGAGTTTTGCCTCACTTTTAGACAAATACCTTGCAAGGCAAGGTATTTTTTCTTTGCCTTTCAAGGATCTAGTCCAGCACTCTTTCTGTAACTGGTTGTTGCTGTATTGCTGTAATAACCAATGGTCATTAAGACATCGAGGGAGTCTGTTCGTTCCAGCTCTTAATTTGTTCAAGCTGCCTGTCTTTTCTCTTTTTTAAGGGATGTCTCTTTCCATTACACATGCTTAGTGTCTCTCTTCAAGCAGTGCAGCGTTCCTTTGATGCTATTCGTGGGACAAACAAGTTGACTGATGAAGGGAATTTACCTGCAAGAAAAAGAATGTCTAAGAGTATCAGCATGCTTACACTGTGACCTTCTGGTTGTTGGCCTGCTCCACAGTGTGCTGCTGAAGTTAAGCTTTGTGCCCTGCAGCTGGTTCAGCTTTCACTAATACACCTCCTTTGTTTCCCATGAGCAGTTCTCTCCTAATAAAGAGTGCTAGGTTAGACAGACGTTTATTGAAATCTCCTGGAGAAGGAAAACAATACCCAAAATATGGCCAGGTTTGTGGAGGAGATGAAATGAACTGGGTAAGAGAGCCAGTGAGGAGACTGGGTCTTTATTGGGAGAATCTGCAGTGGGAGCAGAAGAGCCAGGGGAGAAGTGGAAGTGCATTTGGAAACACTGAAGAATAGAAATGCAGTGGGATTACCCATAGTATGGGGTACAGGAGGAAGGTGGAAGTATACAGAAGGCTGCAGAAATAAAATCAGAAGTGAGAAGTTGACAAGGATGAGAACTAGGAGACTGAAAGGAACAGAGCTGGGATTGATGGTTCTAGTCTTGGGAAGAAGAACTTAGGGGCAAATGCAGCTGAGCTTCTCCGCGTGTCAGTAAAAGCTGGGGTGTGACTGAGCACTTCTCTCCAGCCATCACATGGGGATCAAGATTGCACCAGCCCTGGGGGTTCCCTGTATGCTCATGAGGTGGTTCTGGGAAGCTGGACTATTACAAACTTCTTGGCTCCCCAAGCAACTGCCCTTGTTCTTTCATTTGTAGGCTGTTTTCTCTGCTCATTTCATTTCAATAAAGTCATGAAGTTTTACTTTTGAGCTTGAACTGACCATCTGTGGACCAGGGGAAGAACACCTCCCCATTACCTCACTGAAACCCCATCTGTCTTCTCAGTGAATGTGTGTCTGCAGCACATAACTGGTGATTACATGGTGGATGTGTTTCCTCTCGTGTGACCGAGAGCTGGGGTGGCAGCTGATTCTTGTAAGGTCACTGGAGGAGGTGGCCTTTTTGGGGCACTGAGTGTGGAAAATATTCTTCAGCCTTGATTTAAGCAGAGGTCTTACGTGAGCCGTTATTCTATTCTTTCAGCATCACCTTTGATATGCATGTACAGATTTTGCTGAAATTGCTTTTCTAGCCTGTTCTTGAAAAATTCAATGAGAACTTTACTCTCTAGCTCTGCACCAGTCAGGTTTAATTGAGCACAGTAACTGTGCTTTGTCCTGAACAGTGAAAAAGCCAGGTTTCTTCATGAGGGTGACTTCCCTACCACTTAGGTATCCTTTTGCATTTAAAATATTCAGAATACAGATTTTTAAAAATGTTAATTCTACCTTTTCCCCCATCTTTAGCACAGGGGAGGAGATACTGCTGTATTTCCAAAATTCCTTCCTGAAGCCTGTCTTGGAATTCATAACGTTTGTGAGCAAAGATGAAAAATAGCAGTGTTAAAATGGAGAAAAGTCAGCTGTAACCTTATCTCCCATTTAAAATTAAACCCGTGAAAGCATAAAAGCATTTGAAAGCCTTTGCTCGTGTGCAGTTACACAAACAGTCCTAAATTAACTGCTGTCATATAAGCAGTCACCTGTGAGGGTGTCAGAGTATTCCCTTCTGGATGTTCCTAAGTTTATTGAGATTCTCCTTTTTAACCAAGAGGAGAAGTAGTGTTTCACTGGTACTTTGAATTTGTCAGTGTGTATTCAGAGAGACTTGAAGTGAATGGGTGAACCCATTTCCTCTAGCAAGAATTGCAAGTCTGATAGCTTTTCTCTCATCTCTCTGAAAGTCTGTGAAATGTCTGTGAAATCTGACTGATTTTCATAGTTCAGGGCTATCTTGACTTCTTCCTAAAACTCTTAACAGGTCTAATGCTTACACAGCAGTTCTTCTCTTTCCTTGTGTGTTGTTTAGTTTCCTCCAGCATTCATTATTGATATTCATAAGAGCATATTGTGCTGCTTGGACAATATGCTCTTATGAATATCAATAATGGATTGATATTCATAAGAGCATATTGGACATGAAGTGAGTTGGCTTATTTTAGTACTTACCTTTGTGTAATCATGTCTGGCTGGCCCTTTTTTGAATGTGTGTGCCCCATTTCTTTGTATATCTGAAGCATATTTTGGGTGAGAATAGACTTTGAGCAGAAGGTCAGCAATTCTGAGCCAAGATCTGTGTGCGCACCTGGGCACAGCTTCAGCCCAAAATGATAATGGCTAAGCTTACAAACTATCAGCTGTTTTTTTCTAACATGTATTGTTTGAAGAGTGAATGGGCCGTATATTTTATCTCCTTTTATTATAATAACATGAACCCCAGGTTCATAGCAGGAACAGGATGTAACTGTGGTAGTTTGGTTACTTCAGTGGGGCGATAATCACAGTTTAGTTTTACTCTCTGTGCTCAAGACAGTTTTCGAGCTGAATCCTGTGAGGAATACATCATTATATCTGATAGTAAAAGGTAGGTATTTAAATGTTACAAGGTGATTTCGATGAAGGATAGAAATGCACTGTCTGTACTGACCTGAAGGGAAAAGTCACTGTGCACGGCCCCTCGCAGGGGGGTCTCGTGGCAGCGCCATGGAAGGAGGTCACCTGTGCTGCTCTCCTCTTCCTGCTAGCTCTAACCACAGAGCAGTCTCGTGGCTTTCCTCAGACTGTGCTGGGAAAGAGGGTAGGACAATATCCAAATCTAGCATCTTGAAGTTGCCTTAGGTGTAAAGGAGAAAATAGACTGAATCACAAGGGAAGCAGCAGCAGAAGGGTTTTTTTATTTGGCCGGATAGCTGTTTTTGTGGAGGGTAAAATCGTTAGTTTTGAAGCCATCTGTCTGAATTGCAGTGAATCTCACCGTAACTGATCAAGAATAATAAATAATTAAATAGTAGCTCTCAAATGAGTATCTCTGCCTTGCTTTCATCTAGTTCCCTTGGTTCTAGTGTTTGACAAGTACCTGTCTGCTGCCTTGGAGCTGCGAAGGCGGCTGTTCATACCTACGCCGCTGCCCTACTTTCGAGCAATTCATGCAGTGAGAAACCTGATTATTTTTTCAGTCTAGTGGTCCTACAATGCGCTGTGATAGAACCTGTACCTGCACTCTCTGCAGTTTCATGCTGCCTGTGGTGAAACCAAAAAAGCGTGTCCCCCTCAGCTGTGAGTGGTGGCTGGCCTTCGCCCGCCCAGCAGCGCCGATGTGCCGCGGGTGCCGTGGCTCTGCAGCGTGGGGAGTGGGGATGGCGCAGCGGTGGCCCGGAGCAGAGGAGGGCTGGGAGGCTCCAGCTGCCGCCGGCTCGCAAGGTAAACACTGGGTGACCTATAAGCCAGCCAGTCAACTCGCGCGTGGCCTTATTAGGCAAGCTGTGGAGCCGTGTCTGGGGACGGAACATGCTGGATGAGACGCGCGGCCCAGGACGGATCCAGCGCAGACCCCGGGAGATACGACCCAGTACTGCGGCGCTGACAGCGAGCTGCTGCTGCCGCCTGCACCCAGCTGTCACAGACACTGCACTCTGCCTGGCAAATATCAAGAATTATCCTAGAGGTGGCTTTAAAAAGTGAAATCCTTTTGTGCAAATGTTAATAGCTGTAGTTCTCTTCCTGGCGTGTTTTTTATGTGCTTGGTTATAACCTTAGGACGCCAGTTCACGCTGTCAGTCCATATACTGAAACACTTTGTGGGGGCCTTGGTTGGGAAGTGTGTCTTCATTCCTTGTGCTGCCTGCTTTCAGAGGAATACCCGGACTAAGAGGAACTAATTTATATTTTTTTATGACTTTGGGACTTGTTTCTCTTCTCTTATTATGCAGTTTTATGCCCTTTATTGGAAAACTGAGTTTTACTGGCTAAAGCAATTATCTCGCTCCCAGAAGAAGAGGAATATTGGCACCCACTGTCTGTGTACAGATTGGGACTAAGCTAGGTTGCTTCATACCCACCTCATAAAATCTGACTTTCACATGGAAGAGGCCTTTAAAAAAGTATTCATGTTTTTCCTTTAGTGTAATCTCCATAGATTTAGACAAACAGATGCTGTGCAAATTTTCCCAGGCAAATCTTTGAAGGCTCTTCAGATCTGACTTGTGTTTAACTTCCTGGTACCCCCCTGAGCACCAAGAATGTTGGTGATTTTTGCAGGGGCCTTGGGAGTGAATGAGGGCAATAAAGAGAAAAACGCCATAGCTGCCATGAATTTAAACCTGCTCTCTAGAGAACAGACTCCAGAACTTCGGCATCGCTGGGTTAGATTTTCTTTCCTTGTTAATTTTTGCTTAGCCATGCTGGTTGCCAATTAAGCCTGGTACCTGTGCCTTTTTCCTAGTGCAGTGACAGTACTTGTGGTCGAGCTGTCCTACCTTGGCCATCAGCTCTTAAATAAAGCTTACATTTTTTTCTTTATTTCTTTTAATAAATATTTAATTTTCTGAGAAAACATTGCAACATGCTAACAGGATGGGAGCTGGGGTCATGGATTTCTTGTCTACAAGGTTGCTGTCTGCCTGAGGCTTGAAAAATTATATTTCAGGATAAGTATGCAGGGATAGGATGTGGCCTGTGAAATGTCACATCGCAGTGGTAAACAAAATTGGTGTTTTCCTTAGATGACTATCACAAAGAGCCAAAGAACTTTGTTATAAATTCTTCCTTGGGGTATGCATGCCTCTCTCTGCTGCCTTATTGGGCTTTTACACGCATGCAGAGGTGTTCAAGAGCAGCCAGGAGAAAACTCAGTAGTGTGGCAGGGCTTTTTGTGGCACCTGACTGATGGGGCCACTTGCTGCTGCAGGTAAGGAGACAGCCTCATACTGGTTGCAGACACTAGAAGTGTCAGAAGATGGGAAAACCTGTCCTAGAAAGCTTGGCTTCTTGTTTTTGAGGGACACAAGTTTAACACTCTCCCAGCAGCAGCTTAAGCCTGGGGCCATCTCAGCAGCAAAGCTCTCGTTCACTTCAGTAACAAAGAAGAAGCTGAGGCTTCACGATTCTAGTGAAGGATGTCCACAGGGCTGTGACTGACCCTGTGCCTTCACAGTCTGAGCTGCAGCTGCTCCACAGAGAGCTGTGGTGTGAAACGCTCTCCAGTGCTGTTTTGCTGGGTAAAATGCCGTGTCTCCTCAAAGTCCTTGAACTGTTTAATGATTGACATTTTCTCTATTGTTGGTAGATGAGTTCTGCCTCATCCTCCTTTCCAGCCATTTGCTTGGTGCAGAAATGGTCATGGTCACACCTGACATCTGTTACCCCTTTGGGCTCAGAGACAAATAGGTGTGATTAAATTCAGATAATGTGCCCCACTGAAATATCTGATTACCACATGAGAAAAGGGCACATGGCCTTTGAACTTCCTTGAAGGAGCTCCTCTAGTCTAATCCTACTCCTAGAGAGGAAAACCTTGGGCATCTTTTAGTTATGCTACAGCCTTGTCATGCAGTTCTGTGAGCAGTGATGTGAGAGGTAGGGATGTCAGGGGACATTAGATTCACGTTCCTTATTCTGAAATGTGTTCCAAAATTGAAAGGTACCAGAATCTCCTTTTTCGAGTAATTAATTTCTGAAATTAGTAAGTGGAGTGAAATCTGAAATAGTAATCTGGAGATTGGAAGGGGATTTCTAGTGCAGGTACAAAAATACCAGTTGTTCTTCCTTTTCCTAGAGCACATTACTAAATAGCCAGTACAAAAAGACCATCCATATTCTTTCAGTACATTTTGTACTACAAACCTCAGTCCCCTTTATAAATCTTACAAATCAGCTCTTTTCATCTCTTTGCATATGACCTGTTTTAAGGTACACTACAGAAGCAGTGCAGTGCTGAAATTAAACTGAAGACTTGTCCAAAACACAATCACTGGCCAAACATAAATCATTTTGCCAGGATGATTATTTGGAAATGATTATGTTTGCTTTCCACTGGAGTGATGACACCCTGTCAGGAAACTTTATCCTATTTTTAAAGTTCATGCGAATGGCCTCAATTTAAGAAATGAGAATATACCACTTCCCCATATATGTGGGGTTTGGATTGAGAAGACAAACCTGACTGGTATTGAGAGCCCAGAATATGTCCTGTGTT
>WAAG01001185.1:613-12032 GCA_013390105.1 Tichodroma muraria
CATGATTTTTCCTGAAATATGAAAATATTATTCTTTGATTGCAAACCAGTATAAACAAATTGGTAAAGATGCCTTTTTGAAGGAAATTCCAGGGCAAGGAGTATAGAATACATAATAATAGAAGAAAAAATCATTCTGGTTTTGTTTATTCCTTTTGCTATATCTCTACAGAAGACCAGGACCCAGGTACAAGTGAGAGTAGCCTGGATGCTAGCCCTGTATGGGCAGCATCTGACACCACTGCATCAAGGTAGAAGGATAGTTTTGGAAAAGAAATGCCTTGGCATTTGGCTGATGTGTGATACCTCAGTGGGAAGCTTCCTCCTGTTCATGCAAACAGTGATTCTGCCTATGATGGATGTAGAAATGAAGTTGGGGCAACTGATTTGGAGAACCAGAACTCGGCTTTCACAAAGCAGGTAAGTAATTTTATAGTCTTCACTCACAAATAGGCAACTCATCTAAGTACTGTCTCATCACTTTTCATCTTAGTAGATATGATTAATTTGTAACATATAACTGCTATATTGGATATGACACTTAAATATTTCTCATAGTGAATATGGTCATTTGGTGTTGCAAGGCAAAATGTCATCTCTGCTTTGACTAAATTACATACCAAGGTCTTTTCCATTTTGAATCATTCTATGACTCTATGTATACTAAACTTTGCAGGCTCTATGAGATACAGTAATGTCATATCTGGCTGTTCAGCTAGGTGAGGCATTTCCTGGTTGCACCATTTGCTGTTTCTGGAGAACCTATAACCTTGGCTGACTAGTATTTTTAATTTATTCTGCTGTTTCCCTAAAGGGTGCTACCAACATGTGAGCTGTACTTTTCTTCCTTGTTTCAGCTGCAAGTCCTGCAATACAGACAGAACAAAAATTAAAGTAGCACTCTGCCTTGTGTCTGCACTGTCCTTGTCAAACTGCATATATCCCTGCTATTTCTCATCATAGGCTGGTAAGAACTGCAAGGACACTGTTGGGTAAAGGCCATGTGAGAGAGCTTGTCCATCCATTCTCTAAGAAAAAGGAATTTGCCAAAGTGGTACATTGCTTTTGTTTAGTGGGTCTTGTTTCCATATTCTTTTAAGAAAACATTGTATATTATGCTACTGGTGTTCGTGGCCATCACACATTTAACTGTTATTTTGAGGGTATTTGAGACACGTGAGTTTTTCCCCTTGCATTGCAGCCTCTTCTCTGATTTTATTTGTTTGTTTCTGTTGACAGTTGCATTTTTAAGTTATGCTAGCTCTCAGTAGATGTCAGAGGTGGTCACACTATGCAAAACAAACCATAATGTAGCAGTGTTTCCTCCCCCTATGAATGAGTAGCAATGCTGAAAGCAACTCACTCTACGCTCTTCCCAAATAACAGAATTATACAACCATTTAGGATAGAAAAGACCCTTAGAATCATTGGGTCCAACAAATGCTGGGCTTTCTCCTGAGTCTCTGGCCTGGTTTGAAGCCATGCTAGCAACCATGTTTGCAGAGCCAGTAGGCAGCCAGAGCAGTGCCTTGGGTCTCACGGCTCAAGTCATTTTAGGACAGGCCTTTCAAGTTGATTCACCAAACATTGGCTCTTTTTCTGCTAGCATAAAGAACATGTTTTTTTAATAATGTATTTATAAGCCAGGCTATATTTTGTCTCCACATGAGACAGTAAAATATTAATCCTGCCTCTGTGCTGTCAGAGTTGAATGTGGCTGTCAAGATCTTTAGGGCAGAGCTCTGGAGAGGTCTGATGCAGCACTCGCCTGTGGACTGGGAGTCCCTGCCCTGGGCTGACCTGGCCCCAGCAAGGGCTTTCCAAACTCTTACTGGTGTTTCTTTCAGCTGCTTATGTTCCCTTTTGTGGCTGTGTCCATCTGAAGATGGGAGCCGAGCAGTGTGTCCCAAGCTTTGTCCTAAGCTGCGGCATTAGCAAAATTGCAGCTAATCTAATGCCTGCTCCCTTGCTGGCCTGGTTCTGACATGTCATCACATCTTATTCCATCTGAACTGTAATGCCGTCATGGTAAAATGCACAGAGAATTGATGTTTATGAAAGCACCCTTGTCTTTGGGTACTTTACATAAGTGGGGCCAGGTGTCCCTTGCATTTTTCATCCTGTCCTGCTGTTACGTCTCTAGAGCGGTACACCTGACTCTGTGTTTTATATTCCTCCTAAAAAGGAGGAAAAATAGCCTGTAAGAATTTTTTTGGGGTGGAGGTGGGTTAGGAGTAATGACCTGACAGGGCTGATACTTATACAAAATCCTGGAATTCTTCAGGAATGATAGGTGTTGGGTTTGTGCCCCACAATAAAATGTTTTGCTTTTTCAGAGGGGTGTCTCAGCTTTGGAGAGCAGAGATAATAAAATGGGAAGAGGGCTTAGTATTCATATAACATTATCAGTCTGCTCAACCAGGTGCCAATATTCATACCACTATGTCTATGCTGATAAATCTCAAAATGTTTCTCAGCATGTTTGGCAATCTTTGCTGTGCCCCCACTGTTTTCAAGTTTAAGTAATGTCATTCTGCAAAGCAGCTGTTGGGCTGAGAAGGGGGAACTTGCTCTCAGATACACAGTATAACAAATTTCTGATTGTAATTGTAGTCTGACTGAGCTTTTGACTAGAGAAGTCCAGGCAATATATTTTAAAAATCCCTAAATATGAAGATTCCAAAGAGGAATGTTTCAGAGAGTTGAAAGAAAGAGAGGGATGGATTAGAGGAAAATAAGTCAAAGAAGAAATATTAGAAAGAGTTTGTCAGGGGTTATGGAGAGGAATAAAATTAACTTTCAAACAGCAAGTACCGTGACAAAAACCTTTCAGATTTTAAGGAATTTGACTTCTATGGACTGGCATGTGCTTGAAGGAGCAGCAAAGACAGCAAGACTTGGACGAATCCCAAAATCTCTGAAAGAGATGTCTGAGTACAAGCTCTAACACCTAAAGGAAGCAGTGTTTGCCTCCTGTGTTCAGAGAGCAGGGACACCCGAGGGGCTGTTGCCTCATGCTGGTGTGTTGGGGAGCAGTGGCCCTCCATATCCTGCCTTCAGGGCGTCGTAGTGCTGTCTGTTCTGGCCTTTCTGGTCTGGCAGGTTTTGCAGGTTTTGCACAGTGATGCTTTGTGCCACAAATCTCAAGCCTGGAACTAGAACTAAGCTTGTAGGAAAACCCAGTTCCTGCTGAAATGTCTCTCTTCAAAAGCACTGTCATTCAGACAGTTCAGACAACAGCCTGGGGAGCTTTTTCCTGCATAAATTATGCTGCAATCTTTAACCTTTCCAGTTTTCAACCTCTCTTCCAATCCTGTATGCTACTCTTCGTAGCATTTTAGGGGCTAGCTTGTTTGGGAGCTTTCCTGGTACCTAGGTTTTTCCCTAGGTTTTACACCTTTCCCTAATCCCATTTTCTTCCCAGAAATCTTCCTGACTGCAATAACTGTGACAACATTAGGCAGCTGCTCAACCAAGTATGCACTTGTTTACATCAATCTGTGTATAGCTACTCCTCATTACTTGGTGGTTAATGATCTTACACCTACATAGGAACTGAATTTACAAAGTCGCACCTCTTTGTTGTGATGCCGCTCCTTTGCACCTAATAGATGAAATCTACTATAGAGGACCTGCATGCCAGTGGAAGACAGCATCTGGTGATTACTTCAGAAAAAATTAGCTGAACAAATTAGCTTTAAAACCGGTTTCTGGCTCCCTGTTTTAAAGTTTCCTTTTGAACATAAGAATGATTGCACGCTTATATTTCCAGGACATGGCTTGCTAGTATTAGTTCTGCCTACAGGTCATAGTCTGAAGCTTCAGTAGCTCCTCCCTCAATGTGTCAAACAGATCTGGTGTGATGAAGTGTTAAGACATGTCCAGAAAATTCAGGATCTGAAGCTGGAAAATGAGCATCATGGAATATTATTGGCAGTTCTTCCTGTTTCTTCAGATCCAGTGAAACATTTGACACTTTCCCCCACACTCAGACATTGCAGAGAAAACATATTTTTCATACCTTTTTTGTCTGGACAGTGCCATGACTGTAGAAGAATTTATGAAGGTGTTCCACCTTTTCACAGATAACTGGACTTCCTTGCTAATAACTGCCCACTGATCTTCTAAAATGCTTTTGGGTGTAAATTGTTAATTGCGCAGAAACCTCCTAAAACTACTTCTAGCCTCAGCAAAAGCAGAATCCAGGGACTGGGATTTGGATAGGTAGAGAACTGCCACTCTCCCCTCAGACTCTCTTAATATCTTGGCACAGAAGACATGGATTTTCCCATTTTTCTGCAGTGCTTAATTGTTGCAGCTCATATTTCTTTTTCCCAAGTTGGTCTATCCCGACGGTTGCATCCTGCCCTAACGTCCCCTTACGGCATCCCCTACCCTTTGCTGTCAGTTACTGTGACTCTGCCCCTAACTCCTGAACCTTCCCTGTCAGTCCCATCTTGGGCCAAACCCTGAACGTTCCACCCCTTTGGAAATCCCCTAATTCTGGACGCCCCATTGGCCCGTGTGACCAAACCTCTCTTCCCACCTTCCCTGGTTGGTCCAAAGAAGGTGACCTGTCCCTTCGCTCCACCCATGATGATCCCTCCTTGGTTTGTGCTTCCTATCCACCCCTTGATTTGCACCTTTATTTAAACCTGAGCACAGGAGTGCTTGGGATTCTTCTGTCATGGAACTTTTGTGGAACCTCTTCATGGAGAGCCTTCCTTGACTCCTTTGCCCGAACTTTGACCGTGCAGGAGATCGGCCACTGTAGGGCAGGCGCTCTAAGGTTCTGCTGTTGCCAAAAGCCCCACACCTCAGTAGTTCCCCACACCTCAGCAGTGCCCCACACCTCAGTAGTGCCCCACACCTCAGTAGTTCCCCCACCTGGCACAGTGCCGGTGTGTGTGACAGCTAGCCTGGATTCCGGTGGGCTGCGTCACTCGATGTCTGATGATAAATTTGATACCTGTTTCGAGACTAATTTGCCATTCCTATTAAATCCATTAACTTGTAATGCATCGGTGCTATCTGTGACAACCAATAACACATACCAGTAGTTAAAGGGCATTTTTTTTCCCCTGACATGTACAATATAACTTTATTTCTATTAAGGGATAAAGAAAGTACAGGAACTTGGTTTGCATGAATTTCAAAAGGCAAAAGAGAAGCCAGACCAAAATCAAATTATTGTGAGTATTATGAGCTCATCCTTAAATGAGTGTCCCTACAAACTATCTCAGTGTGGGTTGGTATTCTGGTGGTCTCTTTTCATGGCTGGATGCATTTGCTGAGCTGTGCATCTTCTGGGGTGATTTGCTCCTAAAAGGTCAAGAAAACTGGATGTGGCAGCAACCAAGGGCTTTTGCTAAAAATGATTCCTTTTAAAAAGAGAATGTGATAAGGATGAAGGAAAGAAAAAAAGTCTTGTGTAAATGTCATAGACCTTCAAGCTACATTAATTAAAGAGCCTGACTTAATAAAAGATGGAATTGGATGATGGCATCAGCTGTTATATCACGGTGTGTTAGCTACCTCTGTGACTCTGGGGGATTTTGTAGAAGAAAACAGTCATCAATATATAATGCAACATCTCAGTCTTTGCAGAGACTTCTAAGAAGGAAATTGTTGACCTTTTCCCTCAGCCATTTTCTCTGAGATGTTTCTATTCCATTTTGCTTTTATACTATTTAGATGCATTGCTAACAGCCTGTTGAAACTACAGAAATGTAGTGATGTGGTCAGATAGACTGACAGAATTCTGTTTCCCGGAATGGCTCTTGAAATCTCAGAAATAT
This sequence comes from Tichodroma muraria, assembly GCA_013390105.1. Classification (NCBI taxonomy): domain Eukaryota; kingdom Metazoa; phylum Chordata; class Aves; order Passeriformes; family Sittidae; genus Tichodroma; species Tichodroma muraria. The sequence goes on from WAAG01001185.1 coordinate 6,411, forward strand.
TTCTCCCCCCATAGCATCAATTCTTGAAAATCTATGATCATACAAAATGAAGTAGAAAAAGATAAGCAGGTATAGAGCCCAGTTTCCTATAAGAGAGGAAATATAGACCAGGAAAATATTTCCAAGGTGCCCCTGTAAATGAAATGGAACATGCTTTTAGGCTCAGCATGAGCAAAGGAAAGTTGGAGCTATTAGCAGCCAGTTTGATGTTTATGGCCACTGAAGTTTATCAGCATTTCCTATATTTTCTGTACAGAAATAGTATTGCATGAGTGAAATACCTTCAATCTATCCGTTTTTCCTTTTAAACCCTGTGATATCTCCCATTTAACGATCTCTAAGGGGCCAAAAATAGCAATGTGATGTCATGCATGGGGTGTAGCATGGGGGTTTCAGACTGAACTCTGTAAAGCTGGCAAAACACTTGCCTGTTTTCCTTAGGATGAATGAATGAATCATGAAATCAGGCACTCCTGCTCACCTCTGCCAGGTTGCAACACAGCACCTTTTACAGAGCTCTGGAGTATGCCTGGTCTCTGGCCCTGCAGCCACTGGCCACTTCCAGGTTTGTTCAGGTGATCTTGGTCCATCTCAGGGTCTGAGCACCGGGATTAAAGCACCCAGTGGCAGTGACAGATGTTTCTTCTTGCATTGCTGTTTGGTTTGCTTTTAACCCTGAGCGGGTTGATTTGCAGGACAGTGCAGTGGTGTCAGTACTGCTGCAGCTCTGCCTTGTGGGCAGTATGCAAAGTTGAGGTCACTTACTCTCCTTGGTGTTAGTCACATCCATCCCAGCCCTTGTGTCAGATTCCTAAGCAGGAGGCAGGGGAGTGGGGTGGGGTGAGGGGACTTCAGCTTTTAAAGTCTGCAGTCCTGTCTGAAAATTACCATCTGAGATTTTTGCCAAAGTGCAGCTCTGCCCAGAGGAGCTGCACAGACTCAATAGATAAGCTGAAAGAATGTTGGTGAAACTTACAATCTACCGATTTTTCCAATAACTAAATTTTTAAATATAGTAGCCCATAGTGTACGTGGGCCTTACGTCTTGCCTTTGCTTTAAATTGCAGCCCAAAGAATTTCCATTTGAGAACTGAAAGCNCTGACTTGACTTTTCTTGTGCCAGAACTTTGAGTCTGACACATTTTTTCAGCCAAAGCCCTAATCCAACCCCTTTAATATTTTAATATTGGAAACACTGAGCAAGAGCTGTTTACAAGGTTTGTTGTATTATTATAGTATTATTTTCACATTAGTATTAAATGAGAAATAATCTATAAGAAAATAGACTTTTTATTTAAATAAAATAAAAGTTTTGAGTACTGTCCTTGAAAGTCTGAAATTCAAGGGATTGCTCTAGAACAGCTTCCCTTTTGTCATGGTTCCTCAGATGCATGAGTACAAAATTTATGCTCTATGCATTTCTAGACTGTGTTTCCTAGAAGTTACCCGTAAATACCAATAAAAAAATTTGGTTTTAACATAGGGATCAAGAAATAGATAGTTCTTAGGATTCCATGCTAAAACTGTGTATGTTTCTGTATAGTATAACTTGTCAGACGCTGTATGCAGTTAACTATTCAAGTGTAGTTTTCTGAATTGCAGTTTGCTTACAAGCCTCAACATCTATTTTTTCCTTAAACCCCCACAAAATTTCAAATGAGTTTTTGCAACAAAACCCTTGTTCTCATGCAACTTATCAGTTGCATTCAGATTAATTTTTGAAGCTGAAGGACTTTACATTTGAGCCATGCTTTGAGAGATCCAGGCACGTTCAGGGAATTATAGTGTGTAACTGCAGTGTATTATAGAGTATAAAGGTAATTTGGGATATAATTACTCTAAAGCATATATAAATGGACACACTTTCCTGAAAATGCATATATTTAAGAGTTATTGTTTTCTTGGAAATGAAAGCGATTCATTTTGTAGGCTTTTGCTAGTATGCCCTCCAAAAGCTCTGATAAACATACACTTGCTGGATATTTTTTTCTAGAATGATGATCCATCTTTTTGATTACAGAGGCTTATAAATCATATTACCTTGTGCACTTCAGTTGTATTTGCTGAGACTGTATTTTGGCTGCTATGGTAGTAATCATTTTAAGCTGCTGGGTTTTTTTTAATTAATATTGAGTTATTTTTCTCTGAGTTAAAACAACTTCAAAAAATCTAATAAAAAACATATGCCTCTCTAGTACTGAATAAAATTAACTTAGGAATGACTGTAATTTAGGCAGAAGTTTGTCTTACAACCTTCCAGCCTGAATTTATGAGATGTGATACAAACAACAGAAAAGTTAGGCACATATATGGAGAGAGTGCAAATTTAGGATGGGAGTGAGGCAACAGAAGTGTAGGGTTGGGCATGAAATTCTGGAGGACTGAGAGGTATTCTAATTGCAAAGTAATGTTAGTTGTTTTTAGTGGAGACAGCCACTTGAAAAACCCCCAAGCTTGGGTGGAAGAGGTGACAAAATTGAGATGCAGGGAGCAGGCGGGGTATGCAATCTGTGATACAGAAGGGCAAGGTTCACACGGGCAGATCTCCTGTCTCATCTCTGTGTGAGATTGTGAAGGGCAAGTGTGGAGATTGTGTGACCTGCAAGGATGTGTGAGTAGACAGTACTGGTAAGAAGGATGTGACTGCAATAACACAGAGCTGAGCCATGGCCAGAGCTGCAAGTTGGACTGAGCAGGTTTGTATCATCCTCTGAGTTCCAGGGTCTGTGGGACAGGCAGGGCTGGTTCAAGTCTGGTGCAATGTCCCATGCAGATCTCATCACCATGATGTGCTGCAAGGGATCCAGTATGAGAAAAATGTTTTCAGCAGCTACTTAAAAAATTAAAATTGTCTTTTTAAATACAGGTAGGGAAAGGGGAGCAGGGAAAAGTGAGAAGACAAAAGATACAGAAAGATAATCTTATCCTTATAGAAGAAAACCTGCTGCTGGGGACAGATGCTGAAGAGACAGGTGGAGACCCCACTTCGAACAAAACTTTGGAACAAGCATTCTGCTATTGTGTTTCTCTGTATTAACCTGCTCTTTTTGTTGCATTGAACACAAACACAATGCTATTGCCAACGTCTTGCTAAAAACGGTCATTGGTTTCCTTTAGACATCTATTGTAATGAGCAGACATTATGTCAACATACTGGCCTGTACTTACTGGAAGCAGGTTATGTCTTTTTAATGTGAAGAATGAGTCTGATACCCTCATCGCTCCCAAAATAGTAGCAGGGAGACTTTCCATTTTGTGTATCTCTGTGCAGCCCCTCTAGATAGACTCCAAAGATCACAGAATCACACAGAATCACAGAATTAATTAGGTAGGAAAAGACCTCTGAGATCATTGAATCCAACCTTTACTTAAACATCTCCAGGGACGGTGACTCTACCACTTCCCTGGGCAACCCTTTCCAATCTGATCACTCTTCCTGTGAAGGATTTCGTCCTAATGTCTAATCTAAGCCTCCTCTAGTGCAGCTGTATTCCCTTGTCCTGTCACTGCTTGCCTTGGAGAAGAGTCCAACCCCCACCTGGCTACACTGTCCTTTCAGGCAGTTGTAGAGAGTGATAAGGTCTCCCCCAAGCCTCCTTTTCTCCAGGATAAACACCCCCAGCTCCCCCAGCTGCTCCTCACAGGACTTGTGCTCCAGACCCTTCCCCAGCTCCGTTGCCCTTCTCTGCACTCACTCCACACCTCAGTGTCTTTCCTGCAGTGAGGGCCCAGAACTGGACACGGCACTCGAGGAGTGGCCTCAGCAGTGCCCAGTACAGGGGACAATCCCTGCCCTGGCCCTGCTGGCCACACCATTGCTGATCCAGGCCAGGATGCCATTGGCCTTCTTGGCCACCTGGGCACACCCTGGCTCCTGTTCAGCTGCTGTCACCAGCACCCCCAGGTCCTTTCCTGGGACTCTGCCCCAGCCTGTGGCACTGCCCGGGGTTGTTGTGACCCAAGGGCAGGACCCAGCACTGGCCCTTGTTGAACCTCACACCACTGGCCTCAGCCCATGATCCAGCCTGTCCAGATCCCTCTGCAGAGCTTTCCTGCCCTCCAGCAGATCAACACTCCCACCCAAACTGGTGTAGTTTGTTTCTAACAGCAGATTCAATCCTCTCAACCAGATTATCAATAAAGATACCCAGGAAAGATGTAGGGAGGAAGGCAAAAATAAGATGGGTCACACTCTGTGACTGGTCTGGAACAAAGCTGAAACCCCAGTCCTAAAGGAGGAAGGCTGCTTTCTGGGCTTCAAAAAGCTCTATATTTTGCGTTTTTGGGCTTCCAGCTTTCTTGCCCTTAGGCTTGCAAGAGCAACTGTTTGCATCCTTCTCTACTAACAGAGAAAGCTGAAGATTCTTTGAAAAATATGAAAATGGAAAAAGTCTTTTGTGTATGATGGAAAGTATTTCCTGGATGGCCCTTGTTATCTCTTTCTTGTCTGCTGATCTGTGAAAAGCAACAGCCTCAACTGATGTGAATCTGCTTTTGGCTCTTTCTGGAAAGTATAGAAATGTCGAGAATTAAGGCACAGATATCACACATTTAGAGGGAAAATGCCAGAATCTTAAAAGTAGAGATGAGGGACAGTGCTGACTACAGATAATACAGTTTTAGAGGAAGAAGGAAACAACCATCTCAGCATCCCCCATGCCCCTGATGTTCCTGAGCCTTTCAGTGCATTGGCCTCAAAGGATGAGTGTTTAGCCAGAAAGTAGGTTGAAAGGCAGGAGAAATAGGAAAATAAAAAGCAAACATAAAATCGTGCAGTTGAGATGAAACCCTGGAAGGCCAAATTCTACAGGTCTTCTTGTTTTCCAGATTTCCTGGTTTAATTGGAAATCAGGAAAACTGCTGCAGGGAGGAATAGGGCTGTAGCGATTATAAAAATATGGCATTAAACGTGCATGTAAAGGCATAGTGAGTAATAAAATTTGTTTTTCAAGGGCCTTAAAACTGAAGTCCTTAACTGGAATCTCTGGGGCAGTCCTAAACCAGTACTGTTTATGAGAGAAATGGTAATGCATATGAAAGAAAATATCACATATACCTGCCATTTTCCATTGCACTGTATAAGAGAACTGCATTAGAGCAGTTGAAAAAAAATTACAGATTTTGCATTTCCAACTCTGTGTACTTCAAAATAATCTTTTATCTGAGCTGTGAATTTTAACAGCTGAATCTTAATGATGCAGTTCAAAACCCATGCAAATATAATACATTTTCATTTATATTTATCTTAATTCAACCATATTTGCTTGTTTCTTTCATTTCTTTGTTTGAGTTCTTACCTATCTGGCTTATTTTGCACTACTGTGGATCATGATTCGTATTTAGGAGAGTGGAAGTGTTGTACAGAATCATAGAATCATAAAATTAAGGAATAGTTTGTGTTGGAAGGGATCTAAAAGATCATCTAGTCTCCCCCCCTTCCCCTCTGCCATGGGCAGAGACACCTTCCTCTAGACCAGGTTGCCCAGAGGCCCATCCAACCTGGCCTTGACACTGCCAGGGATGGGCATCCACAGCTTCTCTGGACAACCTGTTCCAGTGCCTTACCATCATTTGTTGTGAGCAACAAAGATCTTACTTTTAATATTTAATCTGAACCTACTC
>WAAG01001198.1:0-23140 GCA_013390105.1 Tichodroma muraria
AGAAAGAAAGCTAATGAATGGAGCGTTGCACAGTTTCTGTCTTTGTTTCCTCCCAGATGTGCTTAGGTTTGTGCTGAGCTCTTTGAGGCGGGCAATGCCAGCTTTAAGGGGCAGAATCCAGTGAGTAACCAAATGTGGAGTCAGGTGGAAAGTTTCTGTTTCAGTGCTGCTCTCAGGAAGAGCCCACGTGTGTGGGCATATATATTCTTGCCTTCATCAGGAGGTTGTTCTAAGGTTTTTCACTAAATACGGGTTGTAAAATATTCTTGAACATGAGTCACTTTAAATTATAGTCCAGGGAGCTAAGGGAGTCACTGAGAAAATGGAGCAGGAAAGAAACCATGGGATAGAGGCAAACAGTGAGATTTCACTGTGGGATGTGGATTTTTGACAGCCAAACTGAATCCATGCCTTGCTTGAAGGCTTGATATTAATGTCAGGGCAAAGATCCCTCTGGCTGACCCAAGTTCTGAGTGTTAGACCTCGTCAGCACAGGCTGACAAAGACCTCAGCTCTGGGAGAAGAGAGCTGACATGATTTTATGAAGCATTACGGCTGATCTTCTTTGAACCCTAATTTCTGTCAAAGAGTTATCATCACTGTCACAGTAAATGATACTTGCAGCACAAATGGCAATTAACTAGAAGTAAATAGTAGAGCAGAAGTCTGCAGACTGGTTTTTAAGGTTGATGAGTTGAAAGTAATTTCAACACATTAATGCTAAGCATGCTAAATCATAGTGTGCCATGAAAAAGACAGTAATGTCAGTTACCTGAAATCAGCAGGAATTACAGTAACATGTAGTAGGGGTAGGCTCGATTTTTTCAAATATGTGAGCATATTACAGGAATCAATAACACTTTGTCTGTTTGCTTTTATCAGATTTTCCATAAGACAAGTAATTTGTTTGTTTTTCACTGTTTTAGGTAGCCTGCCCTATGAATACAAGATTGTGATAGCAGGAAATCATGAATTGACCTTTGACCAGGAATTCATGGCTGACTTAATCAAGCAGGACTTTTACTATTTCCCCTCTGTTTCTAAGCTGAAGCCAGAGAGCTATGAAAATGTACAGTCTCTTCTAACAAACTGCATCTATCTTCAAGACTCTGAAGTGACGGTGAGGGGATTCAGAATATATGGCTCCCCTTGGTAAGCAGGTTTTTAAGCATACATAAAAAAAGATATTGTTGATTGCTATCACATCAGCCATTTTGTCTGCATCAGCTGTATTTGGATTGCTGTGCTAGGAAGAAAAGTAACGCTTGCTTTGATAAAGTTTTTATATTTTCTTGTAATGAATCATTCCTGTGACAAAATAATGTACTGTATTGTGGGTATGGTTAACTAAATAATGATGGGGAAAAAGATGGTGTGCTCTTCAAACTCTCAGCCAGGGGAAGTTATTTAACAGTCCATGCTGGGGGCTTTTGTGTCATAAAATATGTTTTCTATCCTTGGTGTGTTTATTTAATTACAGGTTAATTTTATTGCAAGGGTGGTACATTCTTTTGACAATTTTCATCCTACAGATAATATTGGAGGCTCATTAGTGTATACAATAGTCATTAAACTCAGCGAGTTTCAGCAACTCTGAAGGTCTTGCATATCCCTCAGAATCTTACATTCTTTTATAAAGTAATAGCTTTCCCCAAGGTCTCGCTGAGCTCCTAAACTCCATGGCAGCTTAATATTTCATGGATTTTGCTCTACTGCATAGTGAACACTTACTTAGAAGCCCTTGACAGTATTGGAGGTAGATGGACTTTAGTTCCTGACTTCCTTGTGTGTGCTGCTTCTGTGTCTCTTACTAATGTCCCATTGCTGTTTATTATTTCTGCTGATGGGCGTGTAAATTGGGTCTTTCATGAGCATTCAGTATATGCTCAAAATAAGTAAAATGTATTTTAAAAGGCAGGGGTTTAAGGGAATGTAGTATTCTTCCTTTTAACATCACATCAGGCTGAAATGCAACAAACAAGTTGTCAAACCTGATGCATATACCCCAATGTGAATTTTCAGTGTGAATAAACTGTGAAATCTCTTGGATTATTTTTTTTTAATGAAAATTGGCTTTTTCCCATTTGGTTACTTGAGATGGATGTTAATTTTGTCTAAGCTTTTTATTCTACTTTTGTCTAGATTAGTTTCCCTCTTAAATGCACCCTTCTCTTTTTCCCTTTTAGACCTCCAGATCTTTCTAGGTTTTTTTTCAACCTACCAACCTGCTGTGTTGTAGTTCATCTTCTTCTTGTGTGTACATTGTATACAGTCAATGTGCAGTTTACTTCATTTTCCAAATTATTTGGGAAGATGTTAGATGGTATCAGTCCCAATATTAACTTCTGAGAAATGCCACTTGGCATCTTTTCCCATTTTGATGTTCAACTGTAAATACTGTAATTATGCTCTGTTTACAAAATGTCTGGCAACCTCATATCTTCATTGCAGTGTTCGTAACCAGGCACCATATTTCCAGTGTCAGTAATAATTTTCCAGGCAGTGAAGTACCAAAAGTCGCATGGAAGTCTAGAGGAATTAAATTAAAGCAAAACACTATCTATAAAGTAGCACTATGTAGAGGCTAAAGAGAACCATTTGGACTTTCTGTGCATGATTAGATCTGTAAAAACCTGTTGAGAAAACCTTTTGTTCACCCACTAACCCATAAATAATGTTTCTGTAAAATCAGCTCTACCACATTGCCTTTGTGCACAAATCCTGTCACTCTGCACAAGCTGCCTGAGCTATCTGCCATGACCTATTCTCCAAGTAAGAAGAACGTTTTCCATCTTTTCTGCAGCTCCAGGTTATAGCTACATTTCCACACTCCATGTTTCACAGTGTTGCTAATTCATCTCCCACCCTATTATGGTCCAGGAAGTTGAGTGTTTTGAGGTCTCCTGAAGATATTTGTTTTCTCCATCTGGGAGAGAGCCTTGATGAAAGTCTTCCAGCCAAACTGTGTTTTTTCACTTGCTATTCAGCAATGCTGAATGAAGTTGCCACACCAATTGATGACATGTCCAGTGGAAGCACCAACAGTAGCAATAACAGCCCTTCATTAATCTCTCAGGGCAGCAGATGCAGAAGTTGCAGAGTCCCCTGAGCCAGCCCACCAGCCAGAAAGCTTGGGAAGACAAACAGCTTTTTTGGGGGGGTTCGACTAGCTGCTGCTGGATTTCAGGCTGTAGTACACTCCTGTGCCCAGTGAGCATCTCTGTTCTTTGGCATTTCTGTTGCTATACTTCATTTGCCCTAAAAGAAGAGGTTTGTCATAGCCACTCTGGGGAATCAATTTCAGCTTCTTTCTACATCACAGTAATGTAATCTCTAAAAAGATACAAACATTTGCTGAACTTTACATGGTGAATCTTTTTTTTTTTTTGACCTATCATTATCAAGCTAGTCCATTAGAAAATATTTATGAGCATAGTCAAGACTTCAAAATGTAAAGTTCTTAATGTCTCAGAACTCCATAAGAAAGTAAAATTTCATGCAGTTGCTTGTCCTAAAATAATTTTCTTCTTCTGCTGCACCTAAACTTTTCATTTCTGAGAGCAGCGCTGACCTTCTGTCTTACATCACCTTTTGTAGAAATAATTAGAAGCTAGAGGTATCCCTCATTCATAAAACATGTTAATCAGTAGTTGCAAAATACTTTGAGAACACTGTAGTAAGGTCTGAGTGAAAGCCAAGCAGTATTACCTTCGTGTATTTTGCTGGTAGCCACCTGCATTTTTATATATAACCTGTACACATTAGATTTTACTTCTATTAAAAATGTTTTAGTTGCAAATTAAACCATGAGACCTTGATTGGTTTGCATAACATACCAGTCTCTAAGGCCTTTTAAATATGTACCACTTGTGTGTGGTTAAATTTTTTTAATAGCACTTGGTATTTTGTCCTCTATTATTATCTAAAACTAAGTGGTTATTTTTAATTGCACAGAAGAAATGGGACAGTGTTTTGTCTCAGAAACCAATGCTCTAACTCTCCTGGGCTCCAAGGGCAAGAATTCAAGTGCCAGATTGATCCTCTACTCACTAACGAAAATTTAACTGCCTTAATTGTTAATTACACAAGTATTATCATTGAGAAGGGAGCAGCCATTTTGAAATGCATCTTGCAATGCACAAAAGCAGCTACTTAGGAGTTAGTACTTGCAAAAGCCATATCTTGGACCGTGGATTATCAGGATAGATGATAAGTGTGAAGACATTAAGAACTTTCATGAGAAACTCAGGAATACCAAGATTTTAAATGTGTCCAGGGCAATGCTGAAGCAAAGAGTAGCTGGCTTAGGGGCATGACACTTCTGACAGTGCATATGGGGCTGGCTGCCAGATCTGGATGAGCAGGGCATCAATGAGAGTGCAACGTGCTTCACAGAATCCCAGGATGGCTCAGGCTGGAAGGGACCACGGTGGGTCACAGGTCCCACCTCCCTGCTCCAGCAGGGCCATCCCAGAGCACAGGGCACAGGACTGTGTCCAGCTGGTCCTGGAATATCCCAGTGAGGAGACTCCCCACCCTCTCTGGACAATCTGTTCAGGGCTGGGCACTGCCCAGGGCAGAAGTTCTGCCTCCTGTCCAGGTGGCAGTTCCTGGGCTCAGCCCTGCCCGTGGCTCTGGTGCCATTGCTGGGCCCCGGAGCAGAGCCTGGGCGCTGCTCGGAGCCCTCCCTGTTCACAGGGACACCCAGGGCTGAGGGCCCCTCTCAGCTGGGGCTCCTCTCCAGGCTGCACAGCCCCAGCTCCCTCAGCCTTTCCCTCTCAGGGATGCTCCAGGCCCTAAATCATCTCCTCAGCCTCCGCTGGCCCCTCTCCAGGAGCTCCCTGTCCCTGCTGTGCTGAGGAGCCCAGAGCTGGACACAGCTCTCCAGAGGTGCCTCCCAGGGCTGGGCAGAGGGGCAGGATCACTCCCTGACCTGCTGGCACTGCTCTTCCCAATGTACTTCCTTCAGTACAGCCCAGATACTGGAAACTGTTGGGTCTTCTTCAGTATAAAGCCTGGACACCCTGATTTTTTTTAAAAAAAGTAGTCACAGGAAAATGCACTCTGGTTTCATCCAAGCAAAACCTAGGGCATGGCTGGAACATATTCACAGACCTGGAAACAAACTTGTGCAGACAGTAGCCGTAGTTTCTGGGAATACGAAAGAGAAGACTTTAGTTCCTCAGTAACATTTACTGTAAAATGGAAAGCTTCTGGTTGAAAAGTACTTTTGAACACCCTTTTTGTTCTGGACTGTTATGAAGATAGACAAAGTGGCAAATAAAATAACTCAAATAATTCCATGTAATAATTCCATATAATTATTATGGAATATAATAGACTCTCTCTTAAACTGCTAAGACTTCCCAAGGACGAAGCCATTTTCTAAAGGGTTTTAATTTATTTTTCAGTAACAAAAAAATCATGTAATAGAAGAAAAATATAGCAAGCAGGAATACCAAAGAGGTAGCAGAGAAAACATTCTAAGGTGTTTCCAAGCCTTGTCTAGACAGTTGCGGCTGAACAGATCTAGTGGTGGTGAGAGGTAGTGAGTGGTAGGTTGGACTGGAGATCTCCAGAAGTCCTTTTTCAGCCATCTTTCTGTGATTCTGTCAATCCCAATATGGAGCTAGAACTGTGTGTGAGGCAGGCACCTGAAATGGGCACGTATCAACAAAGGCCTTGCAACAGGGAGTTTGCTGTTGTTATCATGCTCACTACTAACAATAGATGGTCCCAACATCTGAACCCAAGGTGGTTCAGAAGTCAGGAAGATGAGATAATAGTGGAAGTTGAATTTGGATTTGAAGCAGAAGCTCTTTGTCATCAGACAGGGTTCTGTGTTATCAGACAGGGTATTAACTCCACGATGATATCATTCATGGAACCATACTAATAATTTATTAGTGAGTGTTTGAGTTACAGATTTTCAGCCTTCTATTGTAGTTCATCACCCCCCACACCCCTACCCCCCTGTACTATTTTGCAGGTAAGAGTTTTGGTACTAGCTGCAGCTTGAAGATAGACTATACCACCCACTCTTGTTTCTGTACTGGCAAAGATTTTAACTGCACAATTACACACTGGGTTTGCACAAAAAGACCTGATGCATTCGGTGCACAAGATCTGCTGTGCTTGCTGAACAAGTCTACTGCATATTAATCCTTTGCAGTTGTTACTCAGAAATGCTGTGTAAAACCAAGTGCCTATAAAGGTGCACGTGCATTTATGTATTGACATGAGAACAGGTCTCTGATGTTTGTGGAAAAGATGTGCCTCTGCTAAAGGACAGGTACTCTGTGTGTATGCTCTCATCTTGTGGAAAATGGCAAGTGGCCTTTCTATTGAGAAGTGCATTATTGTGCATTAGTGACAGGATAAGAGTACATATTTTACTTGATAGTGCAAAAGAAATGCAAGTGGCAGAAGGAGAAGCTCTTTTTCCTAGATACTGATTTTCCATAATAGTTGTAAGCAGATGTATACAGCTGCAGGAGAAACTTTGGTTTCCTGCTTTCAAGCAGGCATACAAGGTGACAAGAGAGCATTTTATCTCTTCCAGCACTTTTTTTCCATTTTCCACCATATGGGAAAGGAAGGGACAATCACAACTCTCTTACAAACATATGACAGTTTCATTATTCTTAATGACATATTGTCCTGGATAGCTTAAAGAAGCCGTTTTGGATGAGATTGCCTCCAGACTCATTATCCAGAGTGGATTTTACTTGGCTTCAATTTTCTGGAGGGATCTATTCCTGTGAAATAGAACCTCATTTTTCTTTTTGCAGAAGTACATTTTCTTTTCTAGTGTCTATGTATTCTCATTTCCTCCTTCATTCTTTTGTTAAAGGCCGTCTGAACTTCAGAAACTCTTAATTTCCCAGTCAGGGAAGATGGGAGAGCAAATATTAATGTCAGCTTAGAAAGGCATTTCTGTCCATTTGTCCTGCAGTGACAGATGCCTGGCCTGGACTCCTGGGGTCTTGTAGCTTCCCTCCAATGAAACGTTGATTAGATTTGGCCTGGCATGTTTACCCATGGACCAACAGCTCTGGTGCCACATTATTTTTCCAAACTTGGGAACTGAGGGAACAATGTTAAGGGTGTGTATGTGGGGAGCAGTTTCTTTCTGTTTGGGTCTTGTTTTTATTGAGTTTAGCAGACTGGGTGAGGCCCATCCTGTGAGCTCTGGCTTTGTCAGAGGCCATGGGTGAATTCCTTCCAATCTAAAGGACATCAACATGTAGGTTGCCTTAGTATCAGCCCGAAGCACCCTCATCAAGGGCTTATTACCCAAATCATCATCCCCCTTCAGTTGGAGAGCTGGAAATTTGTTCCAACCTTTTGTCTCTTTCCTTGGTGCACTGCAGTTGTCTGGACTATTCCAGCCAAGTGTCTTTACTCAAGCTGTGCATCCAGTGTGGTCAGCAGTGCTTAGCTGTGATTGTGTAACTCTCGTCTGAGTTATTTTCTTGTCTGATTTGTGTTTTATCACAGAGTAGGTGACTTTGTTATTGGACTCCTTGTCAAATGTTCTCTTTCTTCTTTGTGTGTGTGCACGTGCACTTTGCATAGGAAGGCTGGTAACTTCCATGTATAATCAGGGCAGTCTCAAAGAGCACGCAAAGGGCCAACCTGAGGCAGCCTTATTTTGCTTCCATGCAGATTCCAGGCCTAGGTCTCCATTCAGTGCCTTCCTCCTCTATCTCTTCAAGAACAGCTGTAATAGTCTCTTTCATTCCTGACTGAACTCAGTTTCCATCAGCAAAGATTTATAGATTCATTTAATGAGAGGGACACGCTTTCATTTTGCCAGTGATGAATCACCTAATGTTTACTTTCTGGGACCTTGTACAAATTTTTAGTCATTGAGGTGAACATCAATTAAAATGAAACTGTATCAAAATAAAATATTGACTTCATTTAACATAATAAATCTCCCAAGCTGAGAGTGTGGCTCCCATATAGAGCAGCAGCAGAAGCTCAAGGTGTTACACTGTGGGTTTCCCTTCCCAGAATTCACAGAGAGTAAGAACTTCTGCCTCAAAGTCATCATTCCAGTTCGTAGTTCTCATGTCCCCTTTCAAATCAAAAAACCTATTTAACATCTTCCACATAACAAAAATATATAGGGAATCCAACTTTTTGTTACTGGACAAAACCATACTAGATGTTTTTCTTAGTAAAATACCTGATCCTTTTATGTTCTTTTCTTGCTGCACCCCCACTTGGTCAAAAGATAAGAATACAAATAACTGAAGTGCACTTGCTTCTGTACTGTTTCCTGAAGAAAATTCCCTCTAAAACTCTTCCAAACTTCAGATTAAGTCGATTTCTGAGCAGGTGGCTTGTTTGCATGTCTGTGCTACTGTCTTGTTTGGATGGATGCGGAAGTCTTGGATGTGGATGAATTATAGACTGCTGGGTTTTGACTGCTCAAAAATATGTTTTAAAAGAGGTAGATGTTCCCTGATTGTTAAAGTTGGGAACTATTTGGAGTTGTTTTAATTAGTGACTTTGGGGCGGGCAATAGGAGTGAGTAATTTAGGTAGACTTGAGGTGGTTCTTTGAAAAAAATAAAAGTAATCAGTGGGAATAATAGACTCTACTCATTATTTAGAAATGAGGCATCTCAGGTTTCAGAAATTTTTGAGAGAAGTTTGGCATATAAGCTTACCTGATGTAGCTGTATTACTGTGGTGAGAATGCTGAAGATATTTTATTTCAGGTATTCAGTATAAAGTAGGTAAGATGGTAGATGTGTAAGAAATAGCAACATGTTCAGAAGAGAGAAAGAAAGTTCATCATCCTGTTAAAATATATTATCAGTCTGAGGCACATAGATACAGGTTTAATTGTGTTTTAACAGAATGCTGGAGTGATATTTTTATTTTCTCTTTCATACTTACAAGAAGCTGTTTTCCATTTTGGAAGTGGTGCTTCTAAAACTACTTAAAACCACAATGCACTTGTAGTTTAGTCTGCAGCATATGGAAAATCATAAGCATGGTTTTTCCTGCAAAATTATTTTGATCTGTTAAGCTCAGCTGTTCAGGGAAAGTGCTGTGGAGAACTGAACGATACTGAACTTCTGGAGTGTGAAAGGTTTTCCAGTGGCAGAAAGTGAGATTTAACATTCTGGCTGTTTTAGCATCAGAAACGGATCACTGGGTCATTTCTCTCCTTATTTTCCCTTTTGTTTAACAACAACAAAAACAAAAAAATCAGGTTAAATTGGTGCATTTGATGTGATAAATTTGTCTTGGAAAGCGTTTCATTTTCTGCATGACTTGAAAATACAGGAAATGTGAATGTCATTCAGCAGGCTCTGAGTATACAGGTGCTATTGCTTGTGTAAGCAATCATACTGAATTCAGGAGAGGTCTTTTTAATGAATGCTTCCATACAAATTAAGTGACTGAAATGAATTAGCAAAAATCGTTAACATTTCTGAAAAAAGTGCATGGAAGAAAATAAAAATTTGTTAACTCCAAGTGAATTTTCTATATCATGTTGAACGAGTATAGTTGTTATTAAGTAATTAAACTCTGCAGTAGGTATGTGAACAGATGGAAACTTAGATTGAACTATACCTATTGTAGTCCATAAATACCATCACAGTCAAACCAATAAGTTCTAGTTATTAGGTATTCCTGAGTCACAGCAGTTTAGAATATCGATTTTTTTTTCCTTTTCTTGTTGATGAACATTGCAGAAAATGTTTTCTCTCAAATAAGATCTCTTCTCAGTGTTGCCTGGGGCTGAGGAGTCTGGAACAGTTCAATT
This sequence comes from Tichodroma muraria, assembly GCA_013390105.1. Lineage (NCBI taxonomy): Eukaryota > Metazoa > Chordata > Aves > Passeriformes > Sittidae > Tichodroma > Tichodroma muraria. The sequence continues at coordinate 9,790 of WAAG01001198.1, forward strand.
CCAGAGTATCACAACAGAGGAAAATCAGTGGTTTAGACACCTCTTGCATGTTGTGCATTAGGGATCTGGATCAGTTCTTTAACACATTTCACTGTGACCTCTTGCAGGGGCAGTTTAAGCAGTCAATGAAGCCAAAAGTGCTTTGCATCAACTTTGCAGTAAAGCTCTTCCACCATGTCTGTATACAAGTGTGCAGGACACACGTGTGCATGTATACTGAATATAGATCAGAAATTATGTTGATTTCAACATAACAGTTTTGGGCAGATCCTATTTCTTGTAATGTCTGAACACTTTGTGTGGCTTTAGATTTCTTCATGTGGATGGAGATTTACATTTATTTGTTTTTCAGTGTTCCTTGCTTTAGTTAAATTTGAGAGCAGTTGAAAAATATATTGCTTTAGTTTAATTAGCTTGGTAGGAAAAAATCCTTTCTTGGGCAGTAATTATTAGTTGTATATTATTAAAAGGAAATAGTTCGCATTCAGTTACTTAGCAGAAATAATTGAATCTTCTGATCCAGTAAACTACCTCACTTTGGTTTCAGCTGCTTTTTAATTTAAGACCTGTAGAAGAGGAGACCTGTAATCTCACTATGGGGAATTGGCTTCACTTTCCTGCAGTTCATAAACCACAAGAGTGAAATTGCTATCCCCCACAGCAGTTTTCTCTTTATTTTTCACATTTGCTTGAAAGTTTAATTTTATGAGACAGAGCTGATTTTAAAGTTTAAATGCTTTTTTTTTTCCCTTTTGTTTTGCTGCTTTTTTCCCCCCATTTTTTTTCTCCTTGAACAAAAGGAGTACCAGCTCTATCTGTAGATCTGTAGTCTGAGCTGTAGTCCCAGACAGCAGCAATTTCAGGATGTTTCTAAGATGTAAACACAGTTGGGCACTGTGATGAGCCCTTTGGCAATATTTCAAGAGAAACACAAATAGCCAACTAGTTTGGAGTGGGTCTGTGTGGAGATGATTCTCAGCTGGAGTAACTTGGCAGTGCTCCACCAGCTTTTGAGCCGTTTACACCTGGTGAGAATCAGCCTCTCTACTCTGTGGTAGCTTGTATGTGTGCATTTTCCCCAGGTTTTGACACAGTAAAGGTGTTACTACATCAAGAAGGAGATGGTGGCTCTACATGAAGAACTGTAAATAGAGCCACTGCCACAGGAACTAATTGTAACAAAGCTGCCTGAGTTCTTTCTCTTTTCCCTGACTGGATTTTAAAGGGAAAAGTAATTTACCACTTGTGAAACTGCTTTAACATCAGAACACTTCCTTTGGAATTGTTGTTCATAAATTATTTCATTTAATAAATTAGCATTGTTTAAAATGAATTAAAATGAGGATTTTTCTTCACCACTGAGAAATTGGAATCAATCATAGAATTGTTTAGGTTGGGAAAGACCTCTGAGATCAAGTCCAAGCATAAAACAAGCACTGCCAGGGCCAACACTAAATCCTGTCCCTAAGCACATCTACACATCTTCTGAACCTCCAGGGCTGGTGACTCAACAACCTCCCTGGGCAGCCCCTTCCAGTGCCTGAGCACCCCTTCCATGACAAAATTCCTCCTGATGTCCAACCTGACCCTCCCTGGCACAGCTTGAGGCCGTTTCCTCTCCTGTCCCTGTTCCCTGGGAGCAGAGCCCGACCCCCCCAGCTGTCCCCTCCTGTCAGGAGCTGTGCAGAGCCACAAGGTCCCCCTGAGCCTCCTTTGTTCCAGGCTGAGCCCCTTCCCAGCTCCCTCAGCCCCTCCTGGTGCTCCAGCCCTTCCCTAGCTCCGTTCCCTTCCCTGGACACGCTCCAGCCCCTCAATGTCCTTCTTGTCNGCCCTTGGTCCCCTTGTCCAGGTCATCAGTAAAGATATTAAACAGGACTGGCCCCAGTGCTGAGCCCTGGGGACTCCACTGGTGCCTGGCCCCACCTGGAGGTGCCTCCATCCCCCACCAGTCCGGCTTTGTACCCAGAGAAGCAGGGACCCACCCAGGCCGTGAGCAGCCGGTGTCCTCAGGAGAATGTGTGGATTCGGTGTCAAAGGCTTTCTAAAGTCCAGGGAAACACAGCCACAGCCTTTCCTTCATCTACTGAAGGGGTCCCTGTCACAGAAGGAGCTCAGGTGGGTCAAGCAGGAGCTGCCTGTCTCAAACCCATGTTGGCTGGGGCTGATTCCCTGGCTGTCCTGCATGTGATGACACTCTTGGGTGGATCCCATCCAGCCCCCGTAGACTTGGGTGTGTCTCAGCGGTGTAGCACTCACTGACTATTCCCCCCTGCATTATGGGGCTCCATTTTGCTCCCTGTCCTTGCCTTCCAGCTCAGGGGCCCAGTACAATGAGAACAACCAGTCTGACTATTAAAGAGTGAAGCAGAGAATGCATTGAGTACCTCAGCCTCTTCCTCAGTCCTTGTCACCATGTTTCCCCCTGCATTCAATAAAAGATGGATATTCTCCTTGGCCATGCTTTTGTTGCTGGTGTGTTTTTTTTACCACCTTTTACAGCACTAGGCAGATTAAGCTCTATCTGGGAATTGTCCCTTCTACTTCTTTTCCCTGCATAACCCACAACATCCTTGTAGTCCTCTTGAATTTCTTGTCCTTCTTCAGAAGATCATAAATTCCCCTTTTTTTTCCTGAGTTCAGGCAAAGATCTCTGAATATTACAACACAGGGTTGCACCTGTGCATGTCAAATATTTCTAATTGTGTAATCTACATCAGATAAGTACATTTGTAAGGTATCTCAGATTCCTAGATAGCGGAAGGATAACTGTTAAACATGTAGTTTTTTGGTATAGAAAGCTGTATTGCAGCAGTTTGTTTCCACCACTACACTGTGGAGTGAATTAGGACTGTGGGAAAACATAAATATGGAATTTAGGATTGGATTTTGTTCACTTCAGGTAGACACATGGCGTATGAAGAATCAGTATGGGCTTTTTTAAACAAGAAGTAAGTTCATCTGTTGCTAAATTGGAAACATTAATAATAATGCACTTCATGCATATATGCACACATGTTGCATTAATTTATTAGTTTTGGAAGTGTTTTCATGCTTGTTTAAATCAAAATGGATTTGAATTTTCTAAGTAAAAGAAGGTAAAAAAAGTAAAAAGGGAGGTAAATCAGAAAAGAACTGGCAGACAGTTAGTCCATATGGCCTGATTACTCCTGGTATCTTGAGACAAGAATGTAAACCTGGTGAATTACTAAACAGAGTAACTCTTGGGCCCAACTGTAACTGGGGGGGCTCAGTAATTCAGTGGCTACTGTGAGAGCCTTTTTTGTTGTTTCTCAGGGCACCTATTACATATCCTACATATTTTAGTCATGTTTCACGTGGGAGAACCCCTAAAAGGGATATTCCATCTCCTCAGGTGGCAGACACCTGCAGTGTCTTAGGGGGATACAACAAACACCAGCTAGCTGGAAGTGTGGAAGAATTCTTTTTCTTTAGCTGTCTGGGCATCTGACAGTGAATAACCATAAAGATGCCATGCATAGATGGGCATCATTTTTTTTTTCCTTCTGGATTAGTCCCTTCTTGGCAGGTTTTACATTTAAAAAGATATGGCGACTGTATTGCAAACAGAGGGGCTGTTAACTCTTCTCCTAGCCCTTCTTTCTGTGACTGCCAGCTATCAGCATCTCAAATATGGGCTGGATAACCTGGCTGTATCTATAGTTTTAGGTGCTGATAATTCAAGTGACTGGGGGAACAGGCTCTGAGACATCAGGAACTCAAGACCTTATCTCTGCATTAAATCCCTAAGACTGTACTGAAAGTCTGTAATGTTCTACATCTGCACCCTCAGCATTTGAATCTTTGACTAATTATTCCAAATTAGCTTCTACCTTTGCTTGTTTTATTATTTTTAAAAAATATCAGATGGGGTATAATAATTTGCCTTCTAGAAGAATGAGATAAACTATCTGCATTTGGTACTGGCATATTTTAAATTCAGTTTTTCATTAATTTTCCTCCTTACCTGTTACCTTCTTGTTTTCTTTTTATGAAGATAAAGTAGATTTCATTTTATTTTTCATTGTTTTATAACAGATTAATGTTTAGAAATGATCAGTTCCTATTAGTCATACCTCATTCTTTCTTCTTTGCAGTCAGAGCTGTATGAAATCCTTTACTAAACAAAAGATGAATGATTTCATGTGTAACTCGAATTGCAAGAGAAATAATTACTGACAAAGGACCATACTCAGATTTTTATCCTTCTTTCCTTTTGTGAAAACAGTAATTTAATTTGATTCAGAGTTTCTAGAATGACAGCCTTGGATGCAAAGCAAGTAAGGCAAACTTCCCCATGGAAGCAGAGTTATGTGTTATGGCCAGTAGAGGATCTGGGTTGCATCATTTCCATTTATTAGTTATAAGGGTAAGGCCTTACCTTGAATTAAAAAAGACCTGGCTTCAATATTAAGAATTAAAATATTTAAATTTCTGTTTTGCATAGTTTAATTATTTTTGGACACTGCTGTTCTCTAAAATCACACCACCTTTGCCTCTCTCACATGGAAGTTAGTCATAATATAAATCGTCTCACGCTCCTGAAGACTTCTCAAACCTGTTTTTCCTTAGATCTCAGTTATGTTTGGCTCAGATGCCCAGATGTTGAATGAAATTTCAAAGCCTGTAAACAAGCAGTGCCCTGACAAACAGTCATTCTTAGCACCAGTGGCCTGATAGCTGCTTTTGTCCTTTCCCTTCCTGCTTTGGATGGCCCTTTTGCATGCAAGGAAGAAAAGACAAAAGGGTCTGTGTTATTTTACAACTACTTTAGATGAAATGGCCAATACCAAAAAAAAAAACCCCAAAAATATGAACTTCTGTGAATACTTACTTGAGAGAAAGTAGAGTTAAAGATAATAGAAATACTCAGTAAAATAGTTAATTACTTACTGAGGAAAGGCTAAAAAGGCAAATAAATGCAGCAATTGGGTAAATTCAGCTTATGCAGTGCTGGGGAAGGTAAAATTATGAACACCTGAAGAACCAGCACATCAGGGAAGGTATGCAGTGTGTATTGCACTGTACACCCATGTTCAAAGGACTGTAGCTAGTTATGATAGTAAGATTATATCAAGACCAGGAAAAATTAGACTTAAGCGTCCAACACTGAGTTTTCTTAGGCTGGGAATCAGGAAGTGTTGGAGTTTTGCCTGTGTTTGCCACTGATGAATCTGCTTTTTGTGCTCCATGGCCCTTCACCAGGCACTCCTGCCAGTATGGTTTTCAGCATGGTTAGTCCAGTCTTCTAAATATGGAATATTTGCTTTTTTCAGGAAGATGAGAGGGATTGAGAAAGGTTATTTAGTCCATTCTTCTCCCACTGAGCTTCTTGACAGTCACCAGCCAATAATTGTTTACTTTCCTGTAGGAGAAAATGACAACAGTTGTGGAGAAAAGACTGGAGCAAGTTGCATGTGTTTGTGAACCTTTGAATTTATTTAGTAAGCAAAGGCATTCTAGTGAGAGAACTTGCCTTTCAGCTGTGAAAAAAAAAAGAAAAGATTTTTATAGGAAACAATAGAAATTAGGAGGTACAACGTGTTTCAGTTCTGGGCTTTTTGCTACCAGGGTGTTTGCAAGATGCTGCCCACCGATCCCACTGGAACACCGATGCTGTTCAGTCAAACCACCCATAGCTCCCTGTGGCTACTGGGCTTTCCCCTTGAAGTCAGAGGGGTAATTGGTGCCTGCTGGTGGTAAGATTTGTGCTACTCAGCTGGGCAGCCTAGAGGCAGCTGCTGCAGTAAATCTTGCAGCTCTTGTGTTAGCTGACACCCCCCAGCCCTGAGGGCAGGGCCAAGGGGGCTGTTTCTGGGAGTGCCTACTGGTTTTCTTCCCTGTTTGTTTGTTGCAGGGGTGCCCAGGTACTGTGGAGAGTCCCCTTGAGCTGGAAAGGAAGGAAGCCATTCTTGGAGTTAAAACGTTTAAATTGAATCAAGGCAATGGAGAATCAAATTTCAGTCTTTCATCGCTTGTAATTGAAAAATCCATGTGCATTGATAGTTCTCCCCAGTCAAGTATCCCCTGTCTCTACGGCTGCCTGTCAGATTGAGATGGGAACCAGTGGTTTGAAAATGAAAAACCTTCAGTTTTAACATTGAGGGCAGGTCAAATATGTGTGGTGGATCCCCACCTTTTTCAGTAGATCAGATGCAGAACTAAGTAAAGCCCCATTTAAACAACAAAAGAATTCCTGGGCTACATGTTAGCTCTTTCTGGTAGTAGCTGAATAAAAAGAAAAAAAACCCTAATAAATAATTAGGATGCTAATATGTTTGACCATTATTTTTTTAGTATGACTTTTTTTCTGTTACTATTGTAACAGAAATGATCCTTTCAAAGACAACTAAGGTGCTAACGATAGCTAAGAAGGTCATTCCTAGGAGGTTAAACTGGTTTAATTAGAATTTATGAGAAGGTTACTATAGGAGTACAGAAAGATGTTAAGGGGTTAACCTATAAGAGATTACATTGTAGTCAGTGTTCTGTTAAAGTTTGAATTAATTTTTCCCATGGGTTTTTCACATTCTAATTTTCAACTAAATGAGACATCTGTTTCAGAAAAGGAAAATTTGCTATGGTTGTCATAGCAACTATCATTCTGTAAGAAAATTATTCCAATGGTTACTTTAGAACAGAAAGATAGAAATTCAGTACATAAAGCAACATCCGATTTCTAGCACAAACTCTGATAATTCAGCCTTTTTTGTGTAGCAGATTATTTGGCCTGCAAAACTTATTCAAATGTTTTAAACATAAGGTTAATTGTGCTGTAAACAAATTCACCTCTGATATATTTTTCCTCCTTGAGTCTTATATGTAGGCAATCATTTTTCTTACCAAAATAATAAAACGGTTGAATTTCAGTAGAGTGTTGGAGGCACTCAGGCTGTTCACTGGAAAAAGGTAAGACCCAAATCAAAGTACGTTTCTACAGATGAGTGCTTCACTTCAAAGATGAAATACATTAATGATGTATGTCTTTAATTGACAATTTTTTCTTGGATTGGTTTCTTTTTTTTTTTTTTGTAGGATAGTGGATTTTTCTCTTGTAGAACATACGCAACAATATTTTCTTTGTCAAATGTAAAATATTATTGAAAAATACATTATAAAAATAATTACACTTTTCCTGAGTAAGCACTAACTGAGAATACAGAAATTCAGTACTCAATATAAAGAATTTAACTTTGTTTTCAGGTTCTATCATAAATGCAAATTTTAGACAAAGTTGTCTTCACGCGATATCCAGGTCATGAGCTCATTAGTGGGTATTAGAGAAGAAGGCTTTTTCCCTACTCAGAAACTTTGATAGCTGTTCTGTAATAAATTTTCAGAAGAAGGGACGTGGGGGATTTATAAAATCCCTATGTGCTTAAAGAGATGGATTTTGCTTTGGGGGTGGGGGCACTGAAGTGTGTGATTTGTCTTTCTTCTCTCCCATGAAAAGCATGCCAACATCCTCCGCTGAATCCTTTCTTGGACCTGGGATATTTTTTTTTATTTTTTTCTTTTTGCCAGAAATATTCCAGACATTTCCTTCCATCTCGGGATTGTCACAAAAGACAGCATAATGGCAAATCACACAAGTTGTAACATCTCCCCTTCACAAAAGAACAGCTCCAGCATGCATAACTTACCAGCCCCGCTGCAGTCACCACAAAGGGAGCGAGGGAGGGAGGAGGGAGGGACGGGGGAAAGTGCTTCTTGTCTTAATAAGCAGATCATGCCTATTCATAAGGGGAAATGGGCTTTTTTAGAAAGTGGCCTGTGTAGTCCAGCCCTGGTAGAGGCAGGCAGAGGCTCTCACAGCTGCGTTTTGTGATCGTCTGGATTTCAGCAGGATTAAGCTGACTTCTGGTGAGACCTGTGGTAGTCATGATTATTTCTCTTTAAAAATGCTTCATTGTAGCCTTAAAATAATTATTCTGTGAGTTTTTGACCTGTGGTTCTTGGGGAAATGCTGGCCTTTCCCCTTGATTTCTTTTCTGTGTCTGGCACACCTGTGGGATGGTGCCCCACCTCACTTCCCATCGGGGACCTGGGGACAATCCTGTCCCTGCCCACCCCAGGCCAAGCGAGGGGTAGAAGCAAGGATGTATATCCTTTGAAACTGTCAGTGACCTAGTACACATGATTCACAGTGCTGACGCTTCTTTTGCCACCCATTTGCCCTTGCAAATATTTTCTATCAGTGAGATCTTGCTGCTGGAAAACGTGCCCTGGGCCTACAGACAATTTGCCAAACAATCGTGTATTTTCATCTTGGTGAAGAAATATACTTGGCATGTTAGGTGTGGAATGCAATCCCAAGGCAGGAAAGGATGAAGAGTTTAGAAAAAGCCAACCACTGTATATTTTTACAAAGCCTTTCCACTTCTGTAATATCCAAGCACCTCACAAACTTCAGGTATTTTATTTTTGAAGCATTCCTGGGTGGTAAAAATAATTTCCTTATCTCAGTGGTGAGCTGAACGCAAGGAGGGGCAGATCCAACTCCACAGAACTTGTGTGGTTGCTGTGTGGCAATGTCATATGGCAACGTTGCTAGTACCTTGCCACACAACAAGCCAGTTAGGAGAATCCCATAATTGTTTAGGAAAAGACCACTGAGATGATAGAGTCCAGCCACAAACCTGACGCCACTAAACCATGTCCCCAAGTGCCACACCTCCACATCTTTTAAATGCTTCCAGGCATGGTGATTTAGCCATTTGACCTATCAGCGATGAATTTTTCCCAATATTCAATCTAAACCTCTCCTGGTGCAACTTTAGGCCATTTCCTCTTGTCCTATTGATTGTTACCTGGGAGAAGAGACCCAATTCCCACCTTGCTAAAACCTCCTTTCAGGAAATTTTAGAGAGATAATGTCTCCCCTGAGCTTCTGTCTAGACCCTGGCAGCAGGAAGGTGACGAAAGGCTGCTTGGAATGTTCAACAGGTAACCAGAAAAGTGTGAATTTGTGGCCTGATGTAGGGATGTGTCTTTTTCTTAGCCAGCTGCCTTGGCCTGAGCAATGTTACTCAGAACAAGATTTTGCTTCACTGCTAGTGCTGTTAGCATCTCTCCTTCACACACCTCCTTCACCTCCCTCATCACAGCTTCTGGAGGCTGGGACATATATTTCTGGTCCTGATAGCAGATGTTCAAAATTTCACCTTTTTTTTTTTTTCTCCCCTGGGACACCTGTTTCTCAAGACCCTGATTATCCAGGGCATGTGATGAAGAGGCAGGGGATGAGAAAGAAAGCTTTCAGTCATCAATAGTTGAGCCTCTTTTTGTCTGTGGAAGAAAAAAATTCTGTCAATTGTTCTTCAAATATGGGTATGGCCACAAGACGCCAGTCAAAAAGTTATTAAAACTTCCAACCTAAAGCTAACCCCTCAATTTTATGACCTAGAGTTGGAGCCTAGTCAGCAAGACATAATTTAATACTGTGATATAATTGCTGTGAAATAGTTTTTTAATCAATGGGATAGCAAGATACAGATAAATTAAGTTCTGACTGGCAGTGTTACAGTCCTGCTGCTCCGTGCTGATCTGCTCCATAAGTACATTTTAAAAAATGTAAATGCCTGTCTGATAAGGAATCCTGAATATGGGAAGTCTTATTTAAAAGTGAGTCATCACACCGGAGGACAGCAGAAAATCGTGTGTAAGAGAAGCAGCAGCATTCTTGTTCTGATGGGATGTATCCAATTAGGGAAACAAAGCAGCAGAGATGATGTCTCTGACTTTGGAGCAGGATCTGTCATGGTGCCAGGGTCTGTCCTTGCCCAGCTGGTCATAGGCTAAGGGCCAAATGTGCTGGGAGCCAATGTGAAACATAAATCACGTGGAGGTGTCTGAGACAGCTGTTCTTCTAAATGTTGTGAGAGTCAGCGTGATAATCCACACATGGAGATCTTGGTATCCAGGGCTTGTAAGTGGTTGGAGCAGCACTGTGAATGTTTTACTGTGTGCTGTCTCCTGAAAGCGGGGAGGACTGCACGTATTTGCCATACAAGTTAAACAGCACTGCTTGTATGGAAAGAGGGGATTACTGTGCACACAAAGAAGAAAATGAATGCTATTTGTGTCTTCAAATTCCATGGTAGTAAAGAGTCAACCTCAGTATTTTAATTAGATAACCAGTACATGGAAGTAGCACTGAAGACATTCTCCTCCTCTCTTGGCAGGCAACCTTGGTTTTATGGCTGGGGCTTTAATCTTCCACGAGGCCAAGCACTATTAGAGAAATGGAACCTTATTCCAGATGGAATAGATATTCTTATAACACATGGACCACCTCTCGGTAAGAAAATAATAGTGCTCTTAGCTGTGTATTTCAGATGATTATATGGTAACTGATGGCTCTCCTTAGAAAAAGAGTGCAATCCTAACTTACAAAAGTCAAAAGCAACATGCATACTGATTTCAGCAGGACCAGGACTTCAGCTCATGATTGCCTATGATACCTCTGCTCAATGGCAGGGAATTGAATAATGGCTTAAAAAATAAAACATTAACACATAGAGCCATAATGAGCTTTATAAATAAGCAGGGTCTAGTTTTCCTATGTACATGTCTAATCTGCCACTGGTGAAATTACTAGATTGAAAACATGGAGCCTGTTTGAAGAGAAATGCAGGATTAGGATCTTATTTTTATCACTTTCTCCCTGTCTTTCTACTGCATTCTCCCACCAACAAATACCCAGAATCTCTTTTTTTTTCCTCATCATATGACTTTGTGCACCTTCTGCCTCACAAACCCACATGCTCCCCATTGTTTGCCTGTTCTTTGGACAGGATGGTTGAATTGCTTATCTGTAATACAATTTGGCAACATGAAGAGATCAAAAAGAAATAGTTTTGCATGTGCGTTTTCCAATTATTAATATCGGTGGTATAAAAGCCATCTATAATAGATTTCTCGTATTCCTAGAAAATTTTGACAATGCCTTTGCTACAGAAATAATACAATAACGCAAACTTGTCCAGATTCAGTAAAGGCTTCAGGCTTCAAGCTTTTAAGCATTTTTTCAATGTATTTAACATATAGAAGTCTGTATCTAATGCGACTGTGTGTTTGACTCTTACTAATTTAATAAATGGACTTGAACAAGAAGCATTTACTCAAGTGTTCTGCTCAATCTTACCGTGCTTTGCGTGAAATGAAGGCAGTTGGTTTCTTTAAACTTTTAGATTCCCCAATTTCCTGAAGCTAAACCCCTCGTCTTCCACCCTTTCTTCTCTTTCAGAGCTTGGAGGAGAAAGTATCTAAAGGGTTTGTGTTTTGTTTTCTTTAGAAAGACATGTTTGCATTCCACTGCTTGCTAATCCTGGGGGAAAGTAGTTCTTTGTGAGCAGAGTTTCTCACAGTTAGGGGTGTGTGTTTTGATTCTTCACCTAAGTGGAGTCTCATGCCATACCATAGACTGATTTTAATATGAGCCTGTATTGTGAAAATGGATGTCAGAAATTAAGCGTTTCAGCCCTGAGATATCAGCTCCAAGCCATTGGTATGGGGGTAATAATCCCTGCTAGGATCCAAGGCACAAATCCAAGGCACAATGCTGTGTCTTTCATGTAGTTTTATTTATAAGTAGTATTTAAAACTTTTTCAGAAGCTTTTCCAGCACTTTGAAAACTCGTTTCAAAGCCAGTTGACCAGCTGTAAAACAATCCAACCTTCAGCTGGCTGAAGATTCACTTGAAATCTAATGTTGGAAAGTGGAGAGATTCAACCCCCTTGCTACTTTAGCCACCGAGCCTCTCCAGTAGCCTCAGGCATCAGCAGAGGGAGGAGGACCCCTAAACAGCACTGCAGAGCTGGCACTCAACAGACAGATTTTAGTAATAAATTTAATAGTAAATTTAATAATTGAAAAGTAAATTATTAATTGCAGTGATTCTGAGGAAGGGCCACCCATCTCCAGTGATTGTAATGGAGTAATGTGAATTCTCCCCATCTCCATGGCTCAGTATGTGGTTTTGTTTCTTTTTTTTCTTTTAATTCTTTATCTTTAACCATCCCCCAAGAATTTCCTTTTTTTTTCAGAAGTTCCCGTTTCTTTGTCTCTCATTGATGCATTAATAGACAGCTCAGGCACAGAACCCTCTGCCTGAGGGCAGGAGCTGTTGGTCTCCCTGACACCCATGGAAACAAATATATCAAAGTTCAAAGAACTTAGCACTCTGCTTAACTTACAGAACCACCTTATTGTGCAGCTCTGTCCGCAGACCTTTTGGGAGACAGGATCCTCCTTGACCCTCCCAGCCCATTATTTTAACCAGAAAGCTGATTCCTGTTGTTCTGATCTTGGAATTCAGAACCTCACTGGAGTTGTTCCTAATGATCAGAAGTAGCAATCAGGTCTTTTGCAAATTCTCAGGTTTTTTCTTCAGCATGGCTGCTTAAATTCTGCCCATCATCTATTTTCTGTGCTGCTTTCTCATTCCCTCACTTCAAAAGAGTGTGCATCCTCCTGAACTAATTAATACTACATTATTAAATAGATTTGAAATGGTCTGATTTAGATGCAGAAGCACCATTAAGAGTTAATGAACTTTGTTTTTCATTTAGCCATGTAAAAAAAATCCAAGTAATTTTCTGTTTTAGAGTACTGCTTTGGGATGAAACCAGGGCAGGGATACATGGGAGGTTCACACTGGATGAGAAAAAAAAGGTTAAAACAGATAGTTTTGACCATTTTATTAGTAACCTGTTTATCATTATTAACAAAGATATTCAATGTATTTCATAGCTTATGAAATATAGAATTTGTGATTATGGAATCAGTGTTAATGCTCATTTCCATATCAGCATATTTTTGTTTCCTGAAGATCTCCATTTATGATTCTTTTATTTCTCTTCCAAAAGTTCACTTTCTTTTCTTTGTTTTTAATTTAATTTCACCTTTAAGTCTTCATTTGCAGCTGTCTGCTTGATAGTCTGTGACAAAGATTTATACTTTCCTGACAGCTGCAGAAACCTGTTTCAAGTAACCAAACATTAAAAAACCCCTAAGATGAACTCTAATTGTTAGCTAGGTGTAATCAATTATTCTTAGTTTGTGTAGTCAGGTGTACATAATAAGCTGCAAACATATGGGAAGGCTTCAGAAGGGTGATAATGCATGTAAACAAAAACATGTTCAACATAAATAATGCTTAATTTAATGGAGAAGTTAATTTTATGGATTTTTGTTTTTGAAGTTTTTGAAGTGGAAATATTTTTGGTTTTATGTTCAGCACAGACATTTTGACAATTAACTGTTTCAAATCATTGGAGTAATAAAACCTATGGCTATAATATGTGTGCTCTGGATAAAAAAAAAAAAAAA